>APFE030318773.1:29966-78879 GCA_000404065.3 Pinus taeda | reverse complement strand
CACAATAGTAACAATATGGGCACTACATGGGTACATCAATATAATAAGGGGGTTGTACTAATAACAATAAGGGGTTACACTAGTAGTATAGGGGCCTAACACTCATTGTTCAAGAGCTTAATTAGGTAGTCAACAAAATTAAAGAAAAAATGAAAATAGAATAAAGTGCTTGGTGAAAACCTCTTCTAAGGTACCTTAAGTAGGTTCATTCACTACAAACCTCCATGAACTAGCCATTGATACCAAAAGAAAAAGCCAAAAAAAAAAAGAACAAAAACATAGTGATCTTATTGATTTTCTAGTAGCATACAAGACTAGAGCAATTTTCAACTCATAACTACTTCCAATGATACAATTTGACTTCTTTTCAAATCATTAAGTAGTTATACATGAAAATTTAAACCATTAACATTAAGATCCATAGAGAAATAAAGATCACAATAAGACAATAAACAAGAGACATAAAAAATTACCCATGGGGAAACCACACTCCAAGGGGAAAAACAAAGCAACCTTTCCTTATGAGATAATGTCAAATTCAATCCAATTTTTACATCAATTAGAATAGCATATCTTTAATAAGACATATAGAAAACATGATAACCTCTTACAAGTGCCAAGTCAACCCTCTAATATCTAATACATGGTTTCATTCAATTACTTTCTTTACCAATAGAAATCATGTGCCTCAGATAGATCACATATCATAGAGAATAAGTGCCTCAGTCTGCTCACATATCACAGAGAATAATTTCCTCGTTCACCTTTCATATCATAAATAATAATTTCCTTAGTCAGCTCACATGGTTCCATAGAGAAATAATGCCTTAGGTCCGCATGGTTTCATAAAGAAATAGCTCCTCAAAATATATGAGATATCTGCCTTAGATCAACGAGCTATTTCCTTAGATAAGATATATGATGTAACAACCCCTGGTTGATTTTCCATGTAAATAAAATAATACCAAGGTCATGGGACACATTTTCCAAGTTGAATGGTGGGCAAACATTATAGTGGGCATCACTTGTGGTTTATTAATGACTATGGAAATTGGCAAAGGCATTGGCAAAGGAAAAGAGGAAATAATTGGCACTTACTGATGAAAATAAAGGAAAATAGGAGAAAAGGAAGATGAAGAGACACAAATATGCATGCAAGGTAAATTAGAGAAAAAATGAAGGAAAATGAAGAAAAGAGAGACATTAATCATAAATATGCATAAAAGAAATAATTGCTAGCTTTTTTACCATTTTGGGTTCAACTCTTGTTCTTTTTCTCACACACTCTTGAACACTTAAAGTATTATTGGAGCATTCTAGAATTCACTTGGACTTGGAGAAAGCAAGCAAAGGACAAGCAAGTAATTGGTGGGAAACAAAAGATAAGGTTGAATTAGTAGCTACAACAAGTGATACCTTGTAGATAACATGTTGCATGTGTGATTTCCTTGATGGTTTTTGGATTCATGGTACATGCATGTGGTTCCTTAGTTATGTATTGTCAGTGGCATGGGGATTTTCCTGGATTGACAATGGTTTAGCCTTGCCTTTCCATTTCCTGGATAGCCATGATGTAGTGGGTTCCCCATTTGGATTTTCTGATTGGTTCTCAGGTTCCCTATGGCTATGGGTTGGGATAAAATCTTTTTAGCCCTAGAACCACTTAGGTTCCCTGGAGGTTGTGGGTTGAGATGGTAGTTCTCTAGAGCTCTTGTAACAACTTGGGTCATATATCACTGTGAGTTGCGATGGAATCCTTGGATCATTGTACAACTTGGGTAAAGACCAATCTAGTTGATGTTAGTGATTTATAGACCTGTTAGGTGAAGTCACTATGGTGGAGAGTTGAGGTGGTTTTTCCTTTGGAAGCCCTAGTTGGTTTTATTTTGGTTTAACCCTTATGATCCCACATTCATGCTTGGAATATGGCACGGGGGTGATTGGATGAAAAGATATTTGGTTTAGCCTAATATATGGTTGGGTGGCATATGGAAGTCCATGACTTGGTTGGTATTTGCATATGTTAATATGTGTTATTTTACTTATTGATATTAATGAGCACATGTACTAGTTATTATTTTGATCTTATGGCTGATTTGTCATGGTTTCCATTCTCGTTATTTTCATGGTTATATGAAGTGCTCTTACTATGGATCTTGTTCATGATTTGATGTAATTCAAATGGTTGATGAATTCATGGGTTAACGAGTATTCTTGTAGCTAGCTTGAGAGGACATTGAGCCTTATTGGTGATTCTTAGATGAAGAATAGAAGTTTATGATCAAATATGCATTCATGACCTGTAGCTTCCAGGTCTATCATATGTTTGACAAAATTTGTATTATGTATTAGGCATGTCTAGGATAACATCTTTAACAAGTAATGACTATTTAGCATCTTTATCATCATTGTTATATTTCTAGAAGTTTTTGGGCACTTCTCGGTAGTGGCATGAAGGCTAGCCCTGAAAAAGTGGCATGTATCTTGTAACCGCTAGAAAATAATTGAGGATTTGGGGTCATAACCGCATGCAGTCAGGATTATGGGTGTGGTTATTGTTAGTAGGAGAAAAATCCTTGAGGTAAGGGTTGACAATCTTAACGAAGAGAAAGAAAACTATCAACAAGAAGCACTCATTCACACAAGAACATTATGAAAACTAGTAAAGTGGATTTAGGACAAATACCTGGAGGTCCTACGTTTGATGTAGATCTCGAAGGTTCCAAACCCTCTACTTTCTCCAATACATTCAGACCTGCAACACAAACCAGAGGAGAATATACATAGAAAATATTTCAAAAAATGTGCATATTAGACATGTTAGATCATCAATTATATATATATATATCTATATTTTATATCGTATTGTTAAACATGAATTATATAAACATGAGATCAAAACATTTCAGGAACAAGACAAAGATTCTTTTATTGACAACAACAAATAGGAGTGGAAGAATACAACCTAATCCATCCACAACATGAAAGAACCTTCCTCCAAATTTGTCTATCCCAAGTCTCAAATATCACCTCAATATGTGTGAAAGGATGTCATATAATGGAAGATGAACATCTCTGCAAAGAAACAAGGTTTTCCTATGACTAGAAGTGCAGGAGGCACAAGGGAAATTAGACTTAGGGAACAAAAGGGCTATAATTTCAATATCCTATCTCCTTCTATCAATTAGGTCTTCCCATGAGGTGTAAAATACCACCAGAAATTAGTTAATTTAGTTAGGCCACAGGTTCCTGTAGATGGGAATTTGGTGAAACCCATAAACCCCGCCTGAGAAATAGGAACTTTTTTTCTTCATATTTTAAATTATGTACGTGGGTTCGGTATTATGGTACCCGCATGTACATGCGCTTTTATAAGGGTAGAGTCACACATGGAATTTAAAAAATTATTTTTTCAATATATGATCAAGTCTGAATGGGAAAGGACTTCCCAAGGCCATATAAAAGCATCATGACTATAAGAGTGTTGAATAATGCTATAATAGTTATAACCTTCCAACTCCATGGATTTCATGTTATGGGTGTGGTTGGGGTGTTAATTTTGTGAAAATGAGTTCCATCTTAGGGATTGATCACCTGGGGTGGTTTTTAGGCTCCTTAGTGATTTCTAGTCTTTGAGGGATGTCAGTTTGCTTCTGGTTCGTTGGTCTTGCTTCCATAACTAGAAGTTGGAGGTAAGGTCATATCATAGTGAGACTCAACTTAGGTTTACCCTAGATATCTTGTAAAAGTGGGTAAATGTGGGAGGATGGTGTTACAGGGTGGTATCATAGCTTCCAAGTTCAAACACTTGGACTGGATGGGATAAATGCATATTAGTGTGCATGCATGTCAGTTTTTTATGTGTTCATCATGAATTCATGTTGGTTACTTCTTGTTATGGACATGATATTTATGTATGACTTGATATTCTTGTGATATTATATCGTGATAATATGGATTGATAAGTGCATATGTGATAGCCTACCCTGAGACAAACTAAGGTATAATTTTAATTATGTCTCTATTTGGTTTATCTAACATGGTATGTTTGCAGGAAATATAAGATCGAAGATGAAGAGTGAATGGTGGACTACAGTTCACATGAATCCCCTTATAGGCCTGATGTGAATTCAGTGGAATGGGAAAGGTTAGTTGAGTAGCAAGGAGAAGAGTACTCTCCTAATCTGGTAGATACATTGAGGAGTATGAGGGCAGATATCATAAGTTGCAAGGAAGATAATAACAAGTTGATTGAGGCACAAGAAATTCTTGCACGATCTTAAGAAAAGCAAGCAAAAGTTAATGCATCCATTTTTCACAGTGTTTCGTATTTGCAGAAGTAGGGACAAATGGGGATCAATTACAGACAAGAGGAGAATACTAATGGGGCATAGGGCAGCAGGTCTCATCAAGTACATAGGTTGGACATAGATGATATAGTAAGAGGTGGAAGGTATTTGGATACACCTCACATGAGGGGTAGTACTTATGGATTTCACTATAGTTTTGGTCCCGAGAGATATCATCTCCATCATCATTATCATCCTTATAGGAGAAGTGAGAGGGGATATTTGTCATAGGAGTTCAAGAAATCCAAGCCTCCTACATTTGATGGAGAGATGAAGATATCAGAAGATGCAAAAGCATGGCTGCTTGGGATGAAGAATTCTTTCAGATTGCATGAGTATTCAAAGAACATGAAAGGAAAGATAACTACCTTTAGTCTTAAAGGGAAAGCAAATATCTAGTGGGAAGATGTGAAGAATGTCAGAGGCATTAGAGAAGAGGAGATTATTTTGGAATGAGGAAGAGCATGTAGAGTACCTGGTATAAATGTTGAGATTATTGAGAGAGAATCAGTTGTATGCCAAGTTCAGCAAGTGTAATTTCTTTTAGACTCAGATTCACTACTTGGGACATGTTGTTTCCAAGGAATGGATATTAGTGGACTCGAAAAATATTAAAGCTATCATGCAATGGAAGACTCCTAGGAAAGTAGATGATGTCAAACCATTCATGGGGTTAGCATATTATTATAGACGGTTCATCATAAACTTCTTAAGGATTGGCCATCCTATTACATCCTTATAGAGGGAAAGGAAAAAAGTTTAAATGGACTAAGGAATGTGCAGCTAGTTTTGAGGAGTTGAAGTATTTGCTTACAAATTCTCTAGTCTTGAAGCTTTCATCCTAATAAGGAGTTTGTGGTTTATACAAATGCATGTAAGGAAGGACTTGGTGGAGTCCTGACATAAGAAGGGAAGGTATTGTACTATGAGTCAAGGAATTTGAATGAGCATGAGTAGAAATATATGAATCATGATCTTGAGTTGGCAGCTATCATTCATGCATTGAAGATGTGGAGGTTGGAAAGAGGTTCATTTTTATGAGTGATCATAGTGGGATGAGGTAATTTTTTGACCAGCCTAATCTAAATTCTAGAGAAGCTACGTGGTTGGCTATGTTTAGTGAGTTTGATTTCAAGATAAAATACATCAACGGCAAGGAGAACAGGGTTGCATATGATTAGTAGGAGCGTATAGATGAATCACATTTTAGCTATGAGTTCATATGGGATAGATTTAAGGAAGTGAATCTTGCATGCAGGGAAGCATGATGACATGTATCAATAGTTGATGCAAATATTGTAGCAACAGGGTGAAGGTGATAGAGATGAGGAGTATCACCTCATGGAAGATGGCTTAGTGAGATTTAGGAATAAGATTTATGTGCCAAATGACAATGAATTGAAGAAGCTTATTTTGAGGTAGTTTCATGTCAAGCCATATTAAGGTCACCCAAGATATGAAAAGGCTTTGATAGTTGTTAAGAAGTTATACTATTGGCTGAATTGGAAGAAATAGGTGGCTGATTTGTTTGCTATATGCTTGGACTATCAACATGCGGAAACTCAATGTAAGCTTCCAACTGGTTTGTTGCAGCCTATTCTGATTCTAGAATGGGAATGGGAGGTCATTTCTATGGAATTCATTATAGGTTTATAGAGGACATCGAGGCAACATTATTCCATCATGGTTGTGGTTGATAAGTTAAGTAAGTTAGCTAACTTCCTTCCAGTAAAGTCTACGAATTTAGCTAGTGAGGTAGCTCAAATATTCATCAAGGAGATAGTGAGGTTGCATGGGGTTCCCAAAAATATCATATCTAACGGGGATGCCAAATTCACTTCCAGGTTTTGGAAGGAGTTGTTTGTAGGCTTGGGGACATATTTAGCTTTCAGTATCGCTATCATCTGCAGATAGATGGACAAATACAAAGGGTTAAAAAGAATCTTGAGGACATGTTGAGGATGCATGTCATGCATCAGTAGAGGAAGTGGGAGGAGTATCTTCCATTGGTAGATTTTGCATATAATAATGAGTATCAATAATCCTTGAGGATGAGTCCATTTGAGGATTTTTACAGGTGGAGTTATAATACTCCTATCAGCTGGAGTGATCCAATGTACAGGGTGTTGATTGGACTAGATATGTTGGCTGAGATGGAGTAGGAGATGTAGGTTACTAAGAGGAACTTGAAGGCAACAAAAGATATGCAGAAGAGTTAGCAGATAATCATAGAGAATTCAAGGAGTTTCATATTAGGGATCATGTGTACTTGCACATCAATCCCAAGAGGAGCTCCTTGAGGATTGGGTCATGTGCCAAATTTGCAACTCGGTATTGTGGTCCTTTTAAGATCATTGAGAGGATTGGACCAGCGGCTTACAAAATTACACTTCCACCAATAGTGAAAGTCCATGATGGTTTCTATTTTTCATTTCTTAAGAGATGTCTCTAGGATGTTGATCATGTGATTGACTGGTCTATATTGCAGGTGGAGCTAGAGGGAGAGTTACAACTAGAACCTCAATGCATTTTGTAGTGGAAACAACTCATGCTTTAGAACCAAGCAATAGAGAAAGTTAAAGTGTAGTGGAAGCACTTTGGGCCTGATCAAGCTACACGGGAGATGACTGATCAAATTTGCAACTTGTATCCTTCCTTATTTGTTGGTTGAGCAAATGTGTTTGGTATA
The DNA here is from genome assembly GCA_000404065.3 of Pinus taeda. Taxonomy (NCBI): domain Eukaryota; kingdom Viridiplantae; phylum Streptophyta; class Pinopsida; order Pinales; family Pinaceae; genus Pinus; species Pinus taeda. Next base: position 71,841 of record APFE030318773.1, on the reverse strand, counting down.
TGTGTTTTTGTTATATATATTCATATGTGTATTGTAAACACTGCAATGAGTTGTGTTATAAAGCTCCAATAAGCAGTATATTATAAATATTACAACAAGTTGCGTTATAAAGCTCCAATAAGTGGTATGATGGTTATGATTTCTTTGGGAATTTGGTATGTTGTAAATGATGCATCGAGCTGTGTAATAAATCTCCATGGGAAACATGTTTTTCTAGTAATAAGCGTTATGGAACATCGAGGACGATGTTCCACCAAGTGAGACGGATTTGCAACAACCCCTAGTTGATTTTCCATGTAAATAGAATAAGACTAAGGTCATGGAACATGTATTCCAAGTTGAATAGTGGGAAAACATTATAGTGGGCAACACTTGCGGTTTATTAATGGATATGGAAATTGGCAAAGGCATTAGCAAAGGAAAAGAGGTAATAATTGGAATTTAATTATAAAATAAAGGAAAATAGGAGAAAAGGAGGATGAAGAGACACAAATGTGCATGCAAGGGAAATCAGAGGAAAAATGAAAGAAAATGAATAAAATAGAGACATCAATGATAAAATGGCATCAAAGAAACAATTTCTATCTTTCTGACAGTTTTGGGCTCAACTATTGTTCATTCTCTCACAGACTTCTACACACTTAGAGTATTCTTGGAGCACTATAGAATTCACTTGGAATTAGAGAAAGCAAGAAAAGGATAAGAAAGGAATTAGTGGGCATCAAAAGAGAAGGTTTGATCAACAACTACAAGTGATACCTTGCAGGTAACATGTTGAATGTGTTATTTCCTTGTTGTTTTTTAGATGCATGGTACATGCATGTGGTTCCTTGGTTATGTACTACCATTAACATGTATATTTGCCTAGATTGATAGTGGTTTTAGCCTTGCATTTCCATTTCCTGGATAACCATGATGTAGTGGGTTCCCCATTTGAATTTTCTTATTGATTCTCTGGTTCCCTATGGCTGTGGGTTGGGATAGAATCTCTGAATCCCTGGAACAAATTGGATTCCATGGAGGTTGTGGGTTCAGATGGTAACTATTTTGAGCCTTGTAACGACTTAGGTCCTTTATGATTGTGGGTTGATATAGAATCCCAAAGCCCTAGAGAACTTGGGTAGAGACCAATTTGGTCGATGTTTGTGATTTCTCAACCAGTTAGGGTGAAATCAATGAGGTGGAGGGTTGAGGTAGTTTGGCCTCTGGAAGCCCTGGTTGGTTCTATTTTCATTTAACCCTTATAATCCCACACTGTGCTTGGAATATGGCGTGGGGGTGATTGGCTGAAGGAGATATTTGGTTTAGCCCAATATATAGCCAAGTGGTATGTGGAAGTCCCTACTTGGATGGAATTTTCATATGTAATAATGAGTTATTTTCCTTATTGAGATTAATGAGCACATGTACTGGTTGTTATGTTGATCTTATGGCTAAGTTTTTATGGTTTTCATTATGTTTATATGTTGGTTATTTGTATGGTTATATGATGTGCTCTTACTATGGAACTTGTCCATGATTTGATGTAACTTGAATGGTCGATGAATGCATGGGTTAACAAGTGTTGTTGTAGCTAGCTTGAGAGGTCATTGAACCTTCTTGGTGATTCTCCAATGAATAATAGAAGCTTATGATCATATATGCATTCATGACATGTGTTGGGTAAGGTCCCCCTAGGTCAAAGTTTTGTAAAGATCTCGCATTTTGAGGAGCGGATCGTGCTCATCCAGTGTTTTAGGAGTCATAGGGACTTTAGGGAGGGTCAAAACCCCTTTTTTGTAAAAGTATGGCATCAATTTGTATGTTTTGAGCTTTGCCCATGGTTTACAGACCATGGTATTGTAAGAGAAAAAGATATATAAAGGGTTGTCTTAGTAAGTCAAGGGTAGGCATTGATGGATATGTCTTAATGTTTTTGGGTCTGTAATTGTCCTATTTTTTGTGTTAGAATGAAGGGGAAGGCTCCTGCAGCTATGTGCGTGGAGACCTTGGTAAGTACACAGTTGTGTGCACAGGCCCCTACATCTGTGTGCGCAGGGTAAGAAGGATTGTAATTGTGAAGATCTGAATATAATAAAGAAGATTTTGAAGGTAGATCTGTGTACTTACATCTTGTACTTTAATTTATGCGGTTGATGTTTACTTTTAAGATCAGAATTAATATCTGAATGTTGTTACAGTTAATTATAGTTAATATCCACAAATTTATGCACAGTAGATAGAGTTTTAGATTTGCAAAGTAGTCTTTTTGTATGAATAAATCAGATTCGGTATAATCACATAGCAGAGTAATAGATTTGTAGGTGAGCCACACTAAGTCAAGATCCACACTCCATATCCTTTTGGATGCAAAAACCTAGTTCCTGCATCCCCCAATATTGCCTCGGGTGAGACTGTGGTCTGCACGAGTAGATCGTTGCCGAAAAGGCCGGTGATAAATGATTTTGTTGGTTAGCACAACTAACTTTGAACATGGGCTTGAGCCCCTCAACCCAACAAATGGTTCTGTTGCCAGGACCAAGATCTATCTGAGGGATATGAGATGTGGCATCTGACTAGAAAAGAGATTCAATATTGGGTCAATTTGAAGTTGCATGAATTTGCAGCACAAGAGAATAGAAATCCTCGCCTGTCAATAGAAAGGTGGTTGCAGAAGTATACCTTTATAGAAAAAAATGAGATATTTTTCGTATCATTCATTAATGAACTACACAAGTGGATTTCAAAACTAGCTAAAAGTAAGACTAGTTGGAAGCGCGATGAGCCTACTGCGTGAACCCTAGAGCTGATTAAGCGACTCAAGGAGACTAAAAATAAGATCACAAGAGTTGTTGATTACTGGATCGATAATGTTCTCGAAGGCTTCATTACTAAATTCATGATATTGACACATCGGTATGCTATAGTGAAGCTAAGCGTTGGTTTTTCAAGTGTCCGCGAGGTAAGTATTTGAATTCCTTAGAGCTCTTGATTAATATGTTGTTATGTTAGAAGGGATTATTGTGCATGCAAGCAGATTGATGTTTAACGGAAGTAAGACTAGATCTATGTGGATTGGAAACTAGAGATTTAGAATAGATCGCGATAATTTTGCTGAAGCTATTTACAGTTCATTATTGGGTGAATAAGAAAGTGAAGAAGAAATAAGCAACCTTAGCATGCCTAGAGGAGTGTTGCAATTAGATAATCAAGGCACTTCTGGGATTCCCCATCTGACCACTCCACCTCGACATCATACACCTACACCTCCACCTCCACTTCCCCCATTTAATATGGATAACACAGCAAAGGTTCCTATTTTTAAGGGTCAGGGATCAGAGGATCCAGATCAATTTTGGTTTGTTGCAAAATCTATATGGAAAGCGAAACAAATCAATGATGAAGATATGAAGAAATATCAGCTTTTCATAATGCTGAAGGACAGAGAGTTTTCATGGTATTTTAAGTACAATACAACAAACCATGCTACTTTACTAGTTGAGAAAAAGAAAGCATTAAACGCAAAGTTCAAGAAACCAAAGTTACAGTTGTAGTGCATTACAGAGATAAAAGATATTAAGCAAGTAGTCAATGAGACTTCCTGGAAATTATATCAAAGATTAAAATGTTTTTTGGGACAGTTCAACTTCCAGATCTTTGATGAGCAACACAAAGAGTGGTATATAGCTACGCTATTACCACAGCTCAAATTACCGTTATCACTGCAAAAGATCGCATCGCAAGCTGAGGAATTAGAAATTGCGATGAAGCTAGAAGCATCACCGGTACAGGATATTCACATAGAAGTTTAGCAGATACAGACCTAGTTAGCGAGGTTACATATGGAGAGACAATATTGAAGAAGGGAAAATAATTTTGGCCTGATATATGCTCAAACGTTTGGTGCATCAAGTGTAAAGTGGAAGGTCACCATAAGGACTAGTGTCCTATCTATCATGATTATTTGGTTGTTGTAGGTCCTAATCCTCTGAAGTTGGAACCTAGTGCTAGACCAAGTACTAGATCGAGTGTCTGGTGTAGTATTTTCTGAGTTGCAGGCCAGCACCCGACTTACCACCGTTATTTGTTACAAAAGTATGTGTAGTTTCCAAAGCAGTTATTTTGTAACTTCTGTTGGTCAGTAGGACATGACGAAAGAAATTTTCGCAGCTATGATTTGATGATAGAGAAAAATATGGCATACAGAATGCAAGTTGAAGGTTTCGTGCAGGAAGATCATGGTTCACTTGTGGCCCATGGAGGATTTTAGGGATGAGGACATGGTCAAGGAGGGGGAATTGGATGAGGTCAGGGTCAAATTATATGTTATAACTGTGGCGAAGATGGACATTTTGTGCAGGATTGTCAGAATCCCACTACCCCTTCCTATAAGTATTGTAGGCAGTTTAACCATGTAATAGAGGATTGTCATGTTTTGATGGCTAAAATGCAGGAAAAGAAGATTCAGCAACCTACACAGAACTTGCAAATGATGAGGGTTGAACCACGCGAAGATGATCCAAGTGTTAACATAGTGACACGAAGTGGCATAGCTACAGGAGAAGATAAAATAGAGGGAAAAAAGCTGGAGAAAAGAGTATCAGGTTCAATATGTAGAGTTAGAAACAAACCTTCATGGAAGTGAAGAAGAGTTTCATGGACCCATGATCTTCGACATTGAAGACGTAGATGCAACTAGTACCACAGAAGAATAATCTTGAAGTGGTTACTACGATGAAGAACCCTGATCTAACCATTCTAAAGTCCTTTCTGCAGACATGTATGAAGTTGCTAAGGGATCAAAAACCATTGGAAGGATTACAAGAACTAATTGACAACTACACTGGTAAAGGGAATCCATAGCTTGAACAACGTGTAGTAAACAAAGTATGCAGAAATAAGAAAATAACTAGCCGAGAGATGCGATTGACTGCGTAGATTAATGAATTCGAAATGGATCAAGTAATTCTTGACTTTGGATTAGATGTGAATGTATTACCGAAGAAAACTTGGGAGTGAACGGGGCAACCAAAGCTACAATTGTCGTCGATTCAGCTGTGCATGGTCAATCAATAGAAAATCATCCCGATGGGTCGATTGCATGGCACTATTGTGGACATTAAAGGAATGAGCATGGTGGCGAAATTTAAAGTCATTGAGATTGTGGACGAAAACAATCCTTATTTGGCTTTACCTGGAAACGATTAGGATTTTGATATGGACGTCGTAGTCAATATGAAAAGAAGAAGTATGGTATTTGAGAAGAATGGTACCAAGGTCGTTGTTCCTTTGGACCCCTCTGAAGGAGCGCAGTATACAAAACCTATCCGCGACGAATGTGGCGATGAAGATATTGACCATATCTATAACTTAACTCTATGGGACGAGGATTGGATCAATTCCACTGCAAATTGGAGGATAAGCTAGGAAAAGGATAATTCATGTGTCTTAGATTTTGATGAGGCATTGGAGAATTGGTAGAATCGGTTGCACGAAGTTTCTACTCTGAATTGTAACAGACTTACAAAATCTCTTCGCTGCATCTCAACGGAGGTACGCAATTTACCTTACTATGATGGGCTAGGTTATGTCATCTTATTTATTGATGAATTTGAAAGGGATGTATTGGAAGAACAATGATTCTAGACCTTTGATATAGCTTTGAGGTCTACACCTGCGTGATGGTGGGGCACGCATAAAGACAATATAGGATATTGGAAGGACTATCGCCAATTGATGAGGCTCAAGTTCGGTCATGCAAACACAAGGCTTGTAGAAAAGTATAATGGTAAGGATGATCCCTAAGAACATTTTTCTCGTTGGACTATGGCATGGGGTGAAAAACCTCAACCAAAATGGGTACACATATTTTTCCACACTTTGGATGTGATACAAATGATTGGTATCTCGAAATGGAGTTGCGCCATGGCACCACTGACTACTACGGTCTAAAAGAAAGCATCATATTGACCTTTAGGTTCAAATATGGTTTTCAGTGTATCGATGATGCCCTTCAGGAAATTAGAGCATCAATTTTCCTAACACCAAATGAGCCACCAACTTGGGTACAACTCGATTGGAATGCACAATTGCAACTCACAATAGAATGTTATAATATGACCGCGAAAGAGGGCGAGGAAGATCCGTGCAACATTAACATCCCTGAATTAGAAGGACAACGCGGGGTTGTGGAACCATAATTTGAGATACCTGACAAAACTACAGTTATTAAGATGAAGCAATTCAATATATGCTTAGAGGTGGATCCCAAATTCACGCGCATCTGAGATCACTGGGATGAGGATACATTAGGTAAGGTCACCAAATTACTGCATGAATACCAGGAAGTGTTTTCAACAAAGTTTGCTGAGTTAAAAGGTATTATGGGCAATTTGGGCATAATGAGGATCACTTTGAAGCCAGATGTGAAACCCATAAAACAACGACCATATAGGCTAAACCCAAAATACAAGGAGAAGGTGAAGGAGGAGCTCGAGAAGATGGTTGTAGCTAGAATAATTGAACCTATGGAAGAATCTGAATGGGTGAGCTTGATGGTGGTGCAGGAGAAAAAGACTAAGGGAGAAATAAGGATTTGTGTCGATTTGAGAAATTTGAACAACAAATGCGTACATGACCCATTCCCAACACTACTCACTGATGAGTTTTTGGAGAATGTGGGAGGACAAGAGGCCTACTCTTTTACAGATGGGTTTTTAGGGTAGCATTAAATTAAGATTCTGTTGGAAGATAGGAGTAAGACCAGTTTTTCTATTGAATGGAGATTGCTTCAGTATACGGTCATGTCATTTGCGCTGAAGAACACACCTGTGATATTCTCCAAAGTTGTCATCGCATCGTTTAAAGAATACACCCACAAATTTCTAGTGGTTTACTTTGATGACTAGACAGTCTTTGGACTATTAAAGAATCATGCTTTGAGCTTGCGCTTGATGTTGGATACCTACAGGAAATATGAAATCTCGCTGAACCTAAAAAAGTGTACTTTTTGTGTACCATATGGAATATTAATGGGAGATGCTGTTTGCAAGAAGGGGATGATGCTAGACCCTACAAAAATTGTTGCTATTATCAATTTGGATCCACTAAAGAACATGAAGTGGCTGCGTTCAACTCTAGGGCATACTAGTTATTATCATAAGTTCATAAAGACCTACGCGCATATCACTGCACCAATGGAAAAATTACTGAAGAAAGATGCCACATTTTTTTGGGACGATGAATTTCAAAAGAGCCTTGGCACCTTAAAGGGAAAATTGGTCACTGTGCCGATTGTGATGTTTCCAGATTGGAAGAAGGAGTTCCACATTCATGTAGATTCGTCGTTCATAGCTTTGGGGGTTTTCTTAGCACAACCAAGAGAAGGGGATATTTATCACTCCATCGCATTTACGAGTCAAAAATTATCTAAGGCATAAAAGAATTATTCCACAATGGAATGATTGGGCTTGGCTATGGTGTACATGCTGCAGAAATTCAGACATTACTTATTAGGCACACACTTCAATATGTTTACAAAGCATTCTATGTTGAAGTACTTAGTGAACAAGCCTGTGTTGCGGGGGAATATATGCAGGCGGCTATTGTTGTTCCAAGAGTACTAGTTTCAAGTAATAGCTAATCCAGGACGATTGAACGTTGGGCTAGACCATCTGTCTAGAATTGAGACCAACAAGGAACCAACGAATGTTGAAGAAGGATTGCCCGATGAGAAAATCTTTGCAGTAAGGGTTGTTGATGATCATTTCACCAATATCATTTACTTTTTTTCTACCAGAGTAGCCCTGGTGAAGTATACGCATTAACAAAAGAAAGAAGTCGTAGTCAAAGTTGCAGATTTTTCTCTGATTGCCAAACATTTGTATAAAATGAGCCTCGATGAGATATTGCGTAGATATGTCCCTGAGCATGAAAGACATAGTATTTTGGCAGAAGCACATGGTGGTGTCATGGAAGGACACTATGCAGTAAAAGACACCATGCAAAATATTTTAAGAGCAAGACTATGGTGGTCCACAATGCACAACAATTCCAAAGAATATTGTAGTGATTGCGATGTCTTCCAGAGGACTAGAAGACCATCGAGAAGGGACGAATTTCCATTGAATCCACAAATCACCTTGAAGGCTTTTGATAAGTGGGCGATTGAATTTTTTGGGCCAATCAATTTGTCAAGAAAGAAGACTGGTGTGTTATACATTATCAACGCAATGGATTATCTGACTAGGTGGGCTGAAGCACAACCACTAAAGGATTACAACACAGACACTATTGTGCAATTCATCTTTGAATATATCTTGTCGATATTTGGGTGTCCCAAAATCTTGATGACCGACTGACGATCACACTTCCCACAAAGCACTATTGAAGCATTGATGGAGCAATTTCACGTACATCATAAGAAGAACACGCGTTATCATCCTCAAGCGAATAACATAGTTGAGGATTTCAACAAAATTTTGGAGAACGCTTTGACTAAAGTTTGCAATGTCAACAAAAATGATTGGGATGTGTGCATACCAACATTTTTATGGGCATATAGGACTACCATTGGCTGTGCAGTGCAGCAAGGGTGTCCAGTTTAATTGGGCAAGATATTTGTGCCAAGAGTTTTTAGATGATTGTCGGGAAGCACAAGAAGGGGGAAAGAAATTCCACTACACGTGGTTATTTCTCTTGATAGCATTGACAACATGGATAACACCATAAGAGTTAGATTTCCCCACTATGGACCTTGACGTTTGCAAAGATGTGAGATATGCCTCGTTGTGGGCTTCCAAGGAGCAGACCCGTGTTACAGAGAAAAAATTGTTCTGAGTCTTGTTTGAAATGGATTTGTGCACCATGATCAGCTAGAAGTTGAGGCTCTCACTAGTTTTATTTGAACAATACAAAGAGATTGTAGACTTCAAGGCACACTTTCACCATGTGCACATTCGTGCCAAGAAGGACCTAGAGGAGGTATGGTACTGTTATCACCCCAAGAAACTCTCCTAGGTTGTATCTCGGAAATTATCGGGAACATTACAAAACTCAACTAAATGTTGGGAAATGGGTGAATGGAAGCAATGATGCTTGTTCAAGCCAGATAACCACTTCTACTATGCTTAACTCCAAACATGGGTGAACACCCCCAGACTACAAGGCTTTAGAGCACCAATAACTCACAGTTTGAGGATTAGGTGAGTATGGAGAATACTAACCACACCAGCAGATGCACAGGACCCTGTGATGGTCAGTTGCAACCTGTAAAGAGGTCTATACATCTATTTCCTAATGCACAGATAGGATGATAGCTCTTTGGCACTAAGTAAATAGAAACCTGCATAACACATTCAATGATACATACTAGACTTCAACACAGAGGTGGGATGATAGCCCCTCTAATGCTAAATATCAAGAGCACATGAACAAATGCATAATAGGCATAACCTAGAATAGAATAGAAGTGGAAAGTGAGTAATTAACAGCAAAAGAAGCTTGTATTAGCTGAAAATGAAGACCAGACGCTGCAAGTATCAAAGTAGTTACAGTCTCCAAAAGATGAACCTTACATCAAACAACAACCATCAACCCATCCCCTAGATTACATCTGTTTTTTGGGTATATATAGAGTTTCATTACAAAGATATTATGTTGTTCTATGCATGGAGGGGTCATAATGGACCACCAACCGCTTTATCTTTCTGATGGAGTCTCTGCTACAATCTTCTTGCTTCAGTGGATGGATTTGATCTTCTTTGATGCTCTGTTGTCCTTCTTGAACAGGTGGAGTGTTGTATCGAAGATGTTCCATAACTAAAAAATGTTGTGATCTGCTCGAGGCACGTCGTTCTCCTTCTCAGCCATTCTATTTCTTAAATGCAGTTGTTGGAGATGAAATGTGCCAGGTACGGGTGAACCAGTTACCTTCGTCCTTCGGGAGCACAAGACAGGCTATGGACGTAGACAGTATAGCAGAGGCATGAGTATGACGGGAACAGATATCAGCCACTAGATCAAGCGAATGGAGGGCAGAGATCCATTGGTGAGAAGAATCAAGTGGAAGTGGGAGCAAACAACGTGACCCGTTGGATCTCGGGCGGACAGATCCAACGGTCATCGGGCAGAGAAGATACACGTGAGATAACGAGTGGGGATAGGCGAGTGGGTGGTAAACGGTATGTATCACACCATTGTTGGAGGTCAGGCAATAATCGTATAAGGGCTAGCGATGCGAGTTATCGGGTGACGCGTGGTGGATTGGACAAGATAGAAACTGTTTTCCCCGCGAGCTAATGAGCGGGCAGCTTGAAGACGCGGGATGAGCGAATGCTGTTGGATTACATATGGGTGGATCCAACGATCATCGGGGGCAGAAGATGTGCGGGGGTTAATGTGCGATTGCAATTTGCGATAGTAATAAAATTGCATTGCAATATCGCATCGGCGAAAGTCAAGGGCGTAACTTTATACACACATGGATGCGATTTGCGATAGCGATTAGATCACATCGCAATATCGCATCGGCGGAAGACGAGGGGGAGGAAAATGAAGATCGCAGGAGTATGAGAATATTGGTGGAGTGAAGGGAAAAAACAAAGGCAGCGGGATGAAAGGGAGTAAGCGAGGTGAAGGAGAAGGAGGACGATAACCGGTGCAGACCTCTTCTGAGCAAGAAACAAAGGACTGAGCTTACTTCCACTCTTTGAAAATCAGCAACATGTAGCAGAGCTAACACTTGCTCCTTCTGGGGATGAGATCCTCCCTGTGAGGTCTCAAGAACTGCAGACCAATGCCTTCATACAAAATAAGCTTAACAACATTTGACTAGTATTCCATTGGGCATGGAGTCTAATTAAGTCTATGCTAAAAAGAACACATCAAAATCCCAAATCTTCAAAAACTGCCCATTTACTGGGCTATCAAAATTGTTTCCCCTTCTCCTGATGAACCTGCCTGTCTGTCGGTTCATCAAAAATTTGCAAAATGGGGTTGATTTGATTCTATACCTCAAAAAGTTTAGGGTATTTGACCTTGTCAGGTAGATATAGTTTATACTTTATCCCCTCTCTATATACTCTCATTGAACTAAGATCCAAAGGGGAACTGAATGAACAATGAGCTTTATGAATCTCTGCAGGTGATTCTTCTTCAAACTGTATATTCTCAACTATAGGCCCTCCTTGCAGAGATACATAAGATTTCTTAGGTTTACCTAATCCTGATGCTCCTTTCTATGATGTTTTCTTCGATTTGACAATCTTCTCAAGGTCAGGCACTGGGTCAGCTGGTGATTTCTGAGGATTTCTCCGGGTATGCCTCACAAACTAGGCTAGAACTGAAACGTGGAGTCGCCACTAGGTTGGTTCTCCAATAGAGTCGCTAGATAGATGATTACAACCAGAAATGTGCCCAGACTTTGTTTATCATCAAAATCTGGATCTGTGTCATTCTCCCAGGGAAGCTGAGCTTCAATCTCCTCTCTCCGGCAACAGCACCAATCAATGTTATCACCCCAAGAAACTCTCCTAGGTTGTATCTCAGAGATGCTCGGGAACATTACAAACTCAACATAATGTTGGAAATGGATGAATGGAAGGAATGATACTTGTTCAAGCTATATAACCACTTCTACTATGCTTAACTCTAGACATGCGTGAAAACCCCCAGACTACAAGGCTTTAGACCACCAATTATTCACAGTTTAATGAATTACGTGAGTATGGAGAATACTGACCACACCAGTAGATGCACAGGACCCTGTGATGGCTGGCTGTAACCAGTAAAGAGGTCTGTAAATATATTTCCTAATGCACAGACAAGATGACAGCTCTCTGGCACTAAGTAAATAGAAACCTGCATACACATTCAATGATACATACTAGACTTCAACACAGAGGTGGGATGACAGCCCCTCTAATGCTAAATATCAAGAGCACATGAACAAATGCATAGCAGGCATAACCTAGAATAGAATAAAAGTGGAAAGTGAGTAATTAATAGAAAAAGAAGCTTGTATTGGCTGAAAATGAAGACCAGACGCTGCAAGTATCAAAGTAGTTACAGTCTCCAGAAGTTTAACCTTACATCAAACAACAACCATCAACCCATCCCCCATATTACATATGTTTTCTGGGTATATATAGAGTTTCATTACAAAGATATTCTGATGTTCTATATGTGGAGGGGTCATAATGGACCACCAACCACTTTAACTCTCTGATGGAGTCTCTGCTACAATCTGCTTGCTTCAGTGGATGGATTTGATCTTCTCTGATGCTCTATTGTCCTTCTTGAACAGGTGGAGTGTTGTATGGAAGAAGTGCCATAACTGATAAATGTTGTGATCTGCTCGAGGCACGTCTTTCTCGTTCTTGGCCATTCCATTTCTTAAATGCAGTTGTTGGAGATGAAATGCACCAGGTACGGGCGAACCAGTTACCTTCATCCTTCGGGAGCATGGGACAGGCTATGGATGTAGATAGTATAGCGAAGGCATGAGTATGACGGGAATAGATATCAGTTGTTGGATTAAGCAAATGGAGGTTAGATATCTGTTGGTGAGAAGAATCGAGCGGAAGCGGGAGAAAACAATGTGAGCCGTTGGATCTCAGGCGGACAGATCCAATGGTCATCGGGTGGAGAAGATACACGAGAGATAACGATCGAGGATGGGTGAGCAGGCGGTAAACGGTATGTATTGCACCGTTGTTGGAGGTTAGGCGGTAATCATACAAGGGCTAGCAATGCGAGTTATCGGGTGGCGCGTGGTGGATTGGACAGGACAGAACCCACTTTCCCCACGACCTAGTGCGCAGGCAGCTTGAGGGCGCGGGATGAGTGAATGCCGTTGGATTAAATACGGGCGGATCCAATGATCATCGGGGACAGAAGATGCGTGAGGGTTAATGTGTGATTTTGATTTGTGATAGCGATCAGATTGCATCACAATATTGCATCGGTGGAAGTCAAGGGCGTAACATTATACACACATGGATGGGATTTGCAATAGCGATTAGATCGCATCGCAATATCGCATCGGCGAAAGATGAGGGGGGAGGAAAACGAAGATCGCAGGAGTATGAGAATATAGGCAAAGTGAAGGGAAAAAATAGAGGCAATAGGGTGAAAGGGAGTAAGCGAGGTGAAGGAGAAGGAGGACGATAACCGATGCAAACCTCTTCTGAGCAAGAAACCAAGGACCAAGCTTACTTGCACTCTTTGAAAATCAGCAACATGTAGCAGAGATAATAGGTACAAGTTGTCATTCTTGGTCATTGATGATGGTGATGACATCATGTGAGTGGTGAGAAACTGTACAAGTGATTGGCTAACTCCACCCACGGAAGAAGCAGAGAAAGAAAAAGTAGGAACTAGTCGAACAATGAAAGATATTTTAGGTGTGTGGACCAAGAAGTAGATAACCAAGAAGGGCAACAAGAAGGTGACTAAGATAATTACAATCGAGTTAGAGAAGGACACTGCGTCGAAGGCAGAGCATGAAGACAAGCAGAAGGAATGGCCACTCAAGGTGGTGCTCGGGGTGGTGAAGACCCTTTTGCTAACATTGAGGAGGTATATTTCTCATTCATAATTAAAAGGTGGAAATCAAGTGATGTAGGTGCGCGGAAGAAGCAAAAGTCAGATAGATCTGCTGGCATAGAACTAATGGTCCTCACTGAGGGGGAAATCGACAAGATTGTAGACATAGTCCGAGTTGTGAAGGAGGACATATGGGGCAACATTGAAGACCAATATTAGACAATTTTTATAGAGTTCCAATAGGGCTTGAAGAAGCTACAGGTTCAGGCGAGCATGGTTCAAGCGAGCGTGGATTAGGCGAGCATGGTTCAAGTGAGTGTGAACAAAACTATAGTAATCACATCTGAGGTCTAGGCTATGCAACTATGAGGAAACACTCTACATTTTTGGACTGCCAAATATCAGGATCATGCACAACACTGGAAGAATTTGAGTATCAATCTTGTAGCACTCCCCATTAAGACATTGCATGAGTTACATTAGGGAGTCACCGATGAACTAAAGATACAGGAGAAACACACTCTATTGGTAATTAAAGAAGTCAAAAACAACAACTGACAAATGTTTGAGGACACAAATCAGGCCATCAAGGATCGTGATGATGTGACTGCACACTGGCAATAGCTAGAAGAAGCCATCACCAAAGCTTACAGTGAGCTACCGTAGCTCTAGATCCAGACAGAGGCAGCACTCAAAGAGAAGCTTCAGAATCTTGTGACAACAGTAAAAGAATCAAAGGCGAAAGTTGGCAAAGTAAAATTTGAACTGGAAATGTAGATCGCGGAGTTGCAGATGAGGTTGCCGCTGACAACTCCACCAGATATTTGTGAGTAGCGCGAAGCGAATATCAAGGCTGTTATGGAGAATATAGCTACTATAGACAAGGAATGTAGCTAGATCTTCAAAGAAACTATGGAGATATGGGCCTCGCTACAGGAGGACCCACATGTATTAAACATCCAAGAATAGATCCACGATAAGAAACAACAATTTGATGAAATCAAAGTGACAACATGGACCCTAGCACCTGCGCAACCATTTTCCCGCCTCAAGGAGGGAAATTTTTTGTAGGGACAGATCAATGAGTTGTGGCAAAAGGAGTAGATCATTTTAGGGTGGATGCAACCATGGACTGACGAAGCCATTCAACTCTCCTAGACAATGGAGAGCAAGTTGAAGATCATAAGGCAGACAAAAAGAACCATCGGTCTGGCGACAATAGCACTAATGATAGGGAAGATGGTAGAGGAAGTACAACAGGCTTCCATGTAGTTCACATAGAAAATTCAACCTTTGAAGAATGCATACATCTATCTCAAAGTGAAGATTCAAGACATACCAGTTGAGTGACTTGGAATGAGCCACATCTTTGTGTTGGGGGCCTGTTGGGTAAGGTCCCCCTAGGTCAAATTTTGTCAAATTTTTGTAAAGAGCCCACATTTTGAGGAGCAAAGTGTGTCCGTGTTGTGTTTTAGGAGTCATATGGGCTTCAAGGTGGAACAAATAACCTTATTTTGTAAAAGGACAAGATCAATTTGTATGTTTTGAGCTCCGCCGATGGTTTGTGGACCATGGTATTGTAAGAGAAAAATATATATAAAGGGTTGTCTTAGTAAGTCAAGGGTAGCAATTGATGGGTATGTCTTGATGTTTTTTGGTTTTTAATTTTCATATATTTCTATGTTACAATGAAGGGGAAGGCACCTATAGTTGTGTGCATGGAGACCTTGGTAAGTCCGCAGTTTTGTGTGTAAGCCCCTGCAGTTGTGTGTGCAGGGTAACAAGGATTGTAATTGTGAAGGTCTAAAGATAATGAAGAAGATTTTGAAGGCAGATATGTGTACTTACATCTTGTACTTTATTTTATGTAGTTGTTGTTTACTTTTAAGATCAGAATTAATATTTGAATGTTGTTACAGTTAATTATAGTTAAGATCCATTGATTTATGCATGGTAGATAGAGTTTTAGATCTGCAAAGTAGTCCTTTTGTATGAATAGACCAGATTCTGTATAATCACGTAGCACAGTAATAGATCTGTAAGCGAGACAAACTAAGTCAAGGTCCATACTCCATATCCTTTTGGATGTGGAAACCTAGTTCTAGCATCTGCCAATATCACCTCAGGTGAGACTGCGGTCTACGTGAGAAAATCGCTTCCGAAAGGGTTGGTGATAAAGGGTTTTGTTGGTTAGCACAACTAACTCTGAACCTGGGTCTGAGCCCCTCAATCCAACAACTTGTAGCTTCCATGTATATCATATGATTGACAAAATGTGTATCATGTATTAGGCATATCTAAGATAATACCTTTCGCAAGTACTGAATGTTTAGCATTACTATCATCCTTGTTATGTTTCTGGAAGGTTGTGGGCACTTATGCATAGTTGCCTGAAGACTAGAATTGAAAAAGTGGCGCAGATATCACAACCACTAGCACAAAACTGGGGACTTGGGGTCATAACTGCATGGAGACAGGCTTATGGGTGTGTTTATAGCCTTCCAACCACATGGGTGCCATGTTATGGGCGTGTTTGGGGTTTCAATTTGGTGAAAATGAGTTCCAACTCAAGGATTGATCACCTAGGGTGGTTGTTAGGCTCGTGATTTATTTGTAGTCTTTGAGGAATGTTAATTTTCTTTCGGTTAGTTGGCCCCACTTCCATAACCAGAACTTGTAGGTCGGACCATATCATAGTGACACTCAACCCATGTTTATCTCGGAGAGCTTGTAAAAGTGGGTAAATGTGGGAGGAGGTGTTACATATGAATTTTATCTTTGGAGGAGAGTGAACATGCTCAATTTATAGGGATTCATCCTTGTGAAGGGGTATGTCCCTTGGGTAGGAAAATCTGATATTGGAGGGGCCTAATTGAGCACTTGCGGGGTAAATATAAATTCAATTTTCCTCTTTTGATTATATTGATGAAAATAATGACTGAAGCTACCAATTTCCAACACTCCCTCTTAGTTAGGGAGTGATCACAAAATCAGATGTACAAGTCTCATCGGTAAGGAAAGGTTCTTAGCATTGAGTTCATCAATCAACGTTGTTCACGAGGAAAAACTCTCCAACCATATGAAATAGTTTCTTAGTTAATATCAATGACTCTAGAGAGTAATCAAATTTTGTCTCTCTGACAATCCCACTAGTCTTAGTCAAAATAAATGACCCGAGAGAGATAACTCAAAATTAATCTTCTCGAATATCCTACTAGTCTCTTATTCTGACACAATGGCTCAAGGAAGTAATCAATATCAAACTCTCTAACCATACTAATGGTATCTCCATCAAACTCAATGGACTAAGAGGGTACAAGGGCCTCGATGTCAAAAGTATCAATCTCCCTAACCATATGGTCTCTCAGTCACATGCAATGATTTAAGGGAGAGTACTCAAAATTAGTGTCCCCGACCAAGTCTATTGATCTTTCGGTCAAACACAATGATCTAAGGGATCACTTTAAGGCTTTGAACCAACCTGCCCAACCATAAGGTTTCTCAATCAAATTCAATGACCCAAGGGAGTAACCAAAATAATATTCCCAACCATAAACCATGGTTTCTCATCCAAGCCCAAGGATGATTCATAATGCTATATAATGAATGTGCCCTCTTTCCCAGAGAGGGATTCTCAATCATTCTAAGTTTCTCTCAAAAGCAAACAAACTTCATCCAGGATAGTGGATTTGTCAAAACATCAACACTGTTCTTATCATAGAAATGTATTATACTACACAACTCTTATTTGGATAACATCCTCAATGTGCTTTGACCTGTCATGAAAAAATGGATACTCAGAAATATTTACACAACTTTGATTATAACAATATATAATGGTCGATTCTAGCACCTAATCAAACAAACCAACAAACAACTTACGAATCCAAACTCCATCAAAACAAGCTTAACAAGAAAAAATATACTCAACCTCATGCATATTAAAAGAAACAAAAGTATTCTTCTTACTTGACCAATATAACACAACAGATCCCTATCTAAAACAAAAACCAGAAGTGCTCTTTCTATCTTCAGAACATCCATCCAAATTAGAATCTACAAATCCATGCAACAAATAGTTCAATGAGCCAATCAGTAGGATTAAACAAGTCAACAACAAAGTCTCACAACTTCTTCAATTTTTTTATCATGGAGGTTTCATGGAATCGTAGTTCATCATGCCAAATTTTGGAAGGATCTCAACAAATAATATTTCAACAGGCTTATGCCACACTTTCAATCCCAGGTAGTAATGCATTAGACCAAGATCCTTCAACCAAATCCCCCCTTACACATACACGAGGTACCTATCTTCATATTCTTCTCCCTCTTACTGAGGTAATCCTTCACTTAGTACTTCTATCCATCTTCATCTTGGAAATCACAACTGATTTTTATAAATCAAATATGTTCCCTATTAGTTCATAGCTCAACATGAGTATTCTTGTCACTATCTTTTCTTTTCTCTTCCATTCTTTCCATCTGCTACTAAATATCTAGAAACATTCATCATGTACCTATAATCCTCACTAAGAGGGCTTAGAAGAATAATCACAACCAAGCAATATATACAAAGATGAGAGACTACTAGAAACAAAAATAATAGTAATAAACATGAAGAAGAGATATAAAAATACTTATCTTTTGAGAGGATATAACCTCCATCTTGATATTTAGTCCTCTTGCATCTATTAGACGCATTATCAGGTTCACATATATCATCATCAAGATGTTATTCCTTTCTTTTCAAGAGCTAGACTTTCTTCTTTCAATGGAAACGTCCAATCCTAGGGTTTTGACCTAAACCCTAGGGTTTTTCTTATCCAATCCTTGTTGCCTGCTAGGTTTTACAAACCCTAGACATTCAATCGAATGTCAAAACCCATTAGTATATGAAAATTCAACACATATGATAGTGATTATTTAAAGGATTAGCAACAATAGGTTCATCCAATGCCCTTAGTGTGATATGATGGGATAATACTAGATCTGTACGTGATTATGATCTCATGATTTCACCAAGAATATGATAGTAACAACCATCTATAAATTTAGGTCTTCAAAGGATTCATGGCAACAAATTCTTTGCAATTTGCTTCAACACCCAACCTTTGGAAATATATTCTCATGATCAGAACTGTGTGTTTCTTTACTTTTTCACACAAAAAATAATGTGGGACATTTTCACTTATAGTAATTTACACACAATTCATATCATACTAGAATACATCATACTAGTTCAGAATGCTCATACATTGCATATTCCTTTCCAAAGGGTCTAGAAGGAATTAACTTTCGCTCTTGAACATCTCATATTGTAATGTGTTTAGCACAAGGCTAGGAGCCTTATTATACAAATGACTTATTCTCCTTAGTACAATCTCAGTCTTAAAGAGGATATCAACCTCTTCAGTAGCAAGTATCTCGACATTGTAGGTTTTAACCTTGTACAGAACTTACCTGCAAACAAATTCTTAAAAACAGAAAATATACAATGGTGATAAATACAAAACAAATACACAAATATTTTCCCTTAGATCCCAAAACCGAGACTACCAAATTGATTTTTCATTATGTTCCTTTCAATGTTATAATACATAAGTATACATGTTGAAGCATTCATAAACCCCAATCCATCAACCTTGTATTATAACATAAATGCAGTTTCCTTGACTAGATCTACAAAATACGATGGGTATAAAACCATGTGCGAAACCCATGCACAAAACCATAGGTAGGTCATCCCACCTAATATAGGGTCCAAAAAATATACCCAGGGTGTTGCCTTGAAATCCCCCAATAGGAGGGGCTACGTCCCCCCTATCAACCCCCTACTGTGCCCGATGCAACGAACAAGGGGAGCTATCGCCCCCTCTGTGACCCCCCTGCGCATGCGACTATTCGTGGAAATAATTTAACACACACCCAACATCCTCCCACTTGTTGTTTTATTTTCCACGCAAGGGGTCACATTAGAGTTTAGTCATTGGTCCAATGCTGCAATGTCCATTTTTTATTTACACCAAGAAAACTTCTCAGTGCGCACATACTTCATCAATTCATCTGCAACATTCTTCAAAGTGTCCACCTTTACTAGCAACACCTTTTTGTCCTCAACCATATCCCTCACAAAGTGATATTGAAAATTAAATGTGCTTTGTCTTTGAATGATAAGTAGGGTTCTTTGCCAAGAAAATTGCACTTTGGCTGTCATAGTCTATCCTTATAGTTCATTGTACTAATCCCATACTTGAACACAATCTCTGCAACCAAACTGCTTCCTTGCTTTCATGAGTGGCTTCCATGTATTATTCATCTATAGTTGGTGCCACTACAAACTCTCTTTCTCATCCAACTAACTATACCTCCAAATAGGTTAAACACATACCCACTTGTAGATTTTCTCTGATCCAAATCTCCATCCTAGTCTGCATTATAAAATCCATGGATGTCCAAAACTCTGTCCAATCTTGGTCTTCCTTGGTAGCACAAACCATAATCACTAGTGCCACACAAATACCTGAAAACCTGCTTCGCTACTATCCAGTGCTCCTTCCTTGGTTTTGACATAAACGTGCTCAATATTCCTACTGCATGTGTAATGTCTAGTCTAGTACAGATGATTTCATACATCAGGCTATTGACTACACTTGCGTATGGAACAAAGAACATGTCCTCTTCCTCTTCTTGTGTCGTGGGACACTATTCAACAAATAAATTTACACCTATAGGAATAGGAACCTTCTCCAGTTTACTATCCTGCATATTAAACCTCTATACTATTGTCTCAGCATACTTCCTCTAATTTAACCAGAGCTTCCTCTTTGCCCAGTCTCATTTAATTTCGATGCCCAGAATATAGTTTGCAGCACCAACATTCTTCATGTCAAATTTGGAGGACAATTGGGTCTTCAAATCTAAGATAATTTATGTCATTTTGATCCAAAATGGATCCTAAAACCCTCTAAGTATTCATATACTTAAACACTAGCACTAGGGAAAAACATTAGCAAATGGTGGAAAACACTATCGCACAGGAAAAAAATGAAGAAATGGCGAAAACAGAGTTAAGTGGAGGCTAAATCAACATTGCATAAGGGCCGTCGGATCGGACCGATCAACGGTCTAGATCTAATTGGCATATCGCAATCGGAGGTGGCAAGTGGAGTTTAACGAAGGCAGCCTTATGGAAAACGCGATAACGATCAGCGCGATGAAATGAGAGCAGTTGATCAAGCGCGCAGATCAACGGTCTAGATCTACTCGCAATATCGCATCGCTAGTACACACACATAAGGACTTAAACCGCGGCCCGAAGGTTAGGCGATATGCAATTGCGATATATCGCATTGCAATATCGCATCACAGCAATACAAAAGAGCAGGCATGTGACATGCGATACACCTAGACCTGATAAGGATTATAGGTCGCGTTTAAATAAATTTGAAGTTCGGTTTCTTTGGATTTGTTTTTATTTCCCTATGTATTGATATATGGCCACATGCAATGTGATATAGTGATAATGTGATAAAGTCAAACCCGAAAGGGTTTATGGATGCGAATATATATTTTGAGTTCCGGTAAAAAGGGTTTTTCTATGTATTTTCACATTTTCGTTAAAAAAATGAAATACAAATGAAATGCGCCCAAAGCGATAAAACGGACCCGAAAGGTTTATACATGCAGCTTTATATTATTTGAGTTCTGTAATGAGCAGGATTTTGGGTGGGCCTCAAGCGGTAAGTGGCATTGGATGGGCTCCGCCCGATCCCATACACTGGCCGACACGTGGCTTGGTGCCGGAGAGAGAAAACCACCTTTTTGGGCGAGTAATCTCTGTACACATAAGCCACCCAAAATGAATATCAACTGTTGGATCAAAGATCACGCAGATCAATGGTGGACTTGTAATTGTGACCAAAGGCGGACCCGATAGGGATTCTAGGGTGGATTTAATATTATTTGAAGTCTGATATAAAGCCATTTGTCAGGTTTTTCTATGTATTTGGGGTTTTCCATTATAAACCCAAATACAAAGGAAACCATGACTTGCGACTTGTGATAGTGATATAAAAGTAGACCCGATGGAATTGTAGGGCAAATTCAATGATTTTTAGAGTCTGATAGAAAGATTTTTTGCGGGTTTTTCAGTGTTTTTAGTGTATTTCTATGTGTAAACAGAGAAACATATTCCCAGGGATTTCAACCCCACCAGTGGTCCTTTCCATTTAAAAACAAGTGGCCACCATACCTGAAGGTGTTCCACAATGATTTTTTAATGCTCAGAGGAGATTTGAACGGACCTCATCATTCATTGCATCTACACTATAGCATTCTAGTGCATGGCGTAGCTGGGTGCTTCAGTCTGGTTAGGTCTATTCCATGAGTTCCTTTGGTGTTCTAAAGATAACTGCTTTAATTTCCTGCATTGCTTCATCATGCTTGCAAACACGTCCTCAAAACTGAAAGTCAATAAGAACCCCTCCTTTAATACATCCCATTCTGCGGTGCCATGGGGAAGCTCTGTTTCAAGATACCAGTTCATGGGGATGTTATCCAAGGTATGACAAAATACGTGTACCCACTCTGGCTGTAGTTCTATTCCCCATGCTTTAGTCCACTTTACTAGGTGATCGCATGGATCATCTCTTTCATTATACTTGTCATTCATTATGGTGTTAACCCATCCAAACCGTACCTTCATCATTCTTTTGTAATCTCACCATCTAGCGAAACTATCCTTACGCGTACCCCACCATCATGCAGGCATAGTGCGCAGTGCCAATTCTAATGCTTGGAAGCAGTGGGCCTCAGGGACTTCGCGCTCAAATTCGTCCAAAAACAGATCTACATCAGTTAAACCATCATAATAAGGTAATTTCCTTACTCTGACGAAGCACAATGCAACGACTTCTTCGTCATATTGCATCACAATGTAGATACTTCGTGCAACTAGTTCTGCCAATGCTCTAACTCCTCGTCCAAATCAGAGGTGTAGGAACTCTCCAGGTCCCATGCAATCTATCCATCTGTTGTTGGACTGATCTAGTCTTGATCTCGCACTATTATTTTGTAAATATGATCCAATTCATCATCACTTTCTTCATAATCGTAGACAGGTTAAGTATAGTGTGCTCCTTCTACAGGGTCCAAAGGAGTTATAACCCTAAGAAACTTTCTTTCAAATGACATCGTCCTTTTCTTCAAATTGATGACCCCATTCAGATCGATAGCCCAGTCAATTACTAGGAGTGCAAGTTAGGGATTACTGTCGTCAATGATTTCCATAACTTCAAAGTCTGCCACCAGGCTCGCACGTTCAATATCAAATATTACGCCATATAACCATCCCATGGGGATGATTTTTTGTTGGTTCGTCGTCTTGATCTGAATCAAAGACCACTATAGCGCAGGTCTCCCCATCTTTTCCGATGTCTATTCGATAATACGTTGGCATTGGATCCTAGGTCCAGAATGACTCGATCCATTTCATAATCACCTATCTGCATAGTTAGCCTAATCTCTTTCCCGGTTCGTGCCTTATGTTTGCCAATCTTTCTGACTGTGTTGTGTTCAGCAGGGGCTCTTTCCTTACTAGCACATTTATTTATTAGCTCCTGCAGGCCTTCCACAACCTTCTTATCTCGCATCAGTTTCATTTAGGTCTCCAAAAATGTAGTGAGTACAGAAGGATAAACATCTACAGGTGCGTTGATTTCTTACATCTTGTCCTGGCTTCCTGAGGTGGAGGCCTCACAAAGCTTTTCTTGGCTTCCATAAAAGTTTCCTTAGCGCGATTCAAACCAAAGTCAACTTCTTTCTTTGGTGCTTTGAGGACCCATCCTTATTCTTTTGGATGTTTACCTTTATCAACGGTAATCATCATTCCACTTCTTAGCAAAATATTAATGTTTTTTTCTTCTTTGCGGGGCTCAGCCCTCATCATTTGTAAGTTCTACGTAGGTTGTTGAGGTTGCATTTTATTCTCTTGCATTCTGAATATTAGCACCGAGAATTCTTCTATAGTATGGTCAAAATGTCTACAATATTGACATGATGGGTGTGTAGGATTTTGGCATTCTTACGCATAGTGCCCCAGTTGTCCGCAGTTGTAGCAGATAATTTGACCGCGACCTCTGCAAGGTCCTCCTCCTCCTTTTCCCCATCCTTGACATTGATAACCTCCACGTGCTCCTCCTCCACCTTGATCTAGATTTCATGTTTATGCTTGCATCCATTACGTAGGTGTTATTTCCATCATCAGCTCATAGCTTCAATAGTGGCACTCATCGTGACCCACAGATTTGTAGAAATTATAGAACAACTATTGAGGTGTTTGAACAGACTTCTGAAGTAAATGGAAATTGTACGTCGCATGTTGCCCAGTAACCTGACAAATGGCACACCATAGTGCAGCCCCCATGCTCAGCCTTGCTAGGGCTTCTTGCTTCAAGGGGATTGGCCCCCCTCCTATAATATAATTCGTGTACATGAGACAATGATATTTATCATGCTCATGGCCCTTGTACTTCAAACACTTGACTTCTACATGCACTTCTAGTTTAGTCTCCTTGTCTTTCTTCAAACTCTGTAATTGTAGGTGCAAGCTTGCTAATTGTGAGTGGATCTGTTGTACTCCGAGGTTTTTATCCTGAATAGGCAATGCTTGTAGCCTCATTGTGATCTCCAAGGCCTCTGCTTGTGTTTCTATCTTCTGTTGTGATAGAGAAATTCTCAAGTGGGGCAAAAGAGACCCTATAAAACATTCATGATGTTGGTTATCTGTGATCTGCATGTTAGCCACTCTAATCTCACACTTCAACCTTTGATCAAATTCCCAAGTCATCTCATCAATCCTCATCATGACCTCTTTAAATCAAATTACTGACTCGGAGTTAGATTTAGGTTTACTAAACTCTTTGTTGAAAGTCGTCTTAGTCTATGCTAGAGACGCAAGAGGATTATCAGAGAATACTTAATGTACCAAGTTAGTGCATGTTATTGCATAGCAGTAACTAATTGTGCCTTCTTTATATTATCATCAGTAATTTATTGCACTACCCATATAGCATTTGCAACAAACTAAAACTGCTCCAGATCTTCACTTCTTATTCCCTTGAAAATCAATATTTCCATTGCATTTGCCATGTTGAAAGGTGGCGGTGGAGGTGGAGGTGGCGAAGGTGTATGCGATGGAGGTGGAGGCAGTGGTGGAGTGGAAGGATGGTTTGTTCTAGGAATCCCTTGAGTGATTAACTGAAACACGCTGCGCAGTGTAGTCTTCCCCACCCCTTCATCATCACTTGAAGGGGGTCCAATCAGGGGACTATAATTTGGTCCTGATCCTTCGCGATTTCTAAAGAATATCCCACTTCACGTAGCTTCGAACATCAAGGTAATGGGATCACCTGTTTTTCACATAACAACATCTTAATCCAAATATTCAATGATCTTAAATACATACATCGCGACCCTTCAAAGAATATTCTCTCTGCTTCGCTATAGTTGACTGAGGTATCAACTACAAATTCTATAACAAATACCCCTAGAATTTGGTCTAGCCAATGATCGATAGCCTGCGTGATCTTGTTTTCAGAGGTTTCTAGTCATCACACTAATTCTGGAGTCCACACTATAAGATTATCAAGCTTCCACCTTCCTTGAATGTCTGTCAACTTAGCCAACTACTCATAAAGTTCAATAGGGAAGGTGCAGAAGAAAATCTCATGTATCTCTGTATACAGATACCTATTCATCCACTCTTCCTTCGATAGGCGCAGATTCCTATTTTCTTGCACCACGAACTTGTGAATCTTCCGATCCAACCACTTTTCAGTTTCCTTCTTGGTCAAATTCCAATGATGTGACATCACACATCTCTTTCAAGTAGATATTGGTCTCGACAACGGAACCATTGGTTGGCTTAGGGGGTCCTAACCCAAGTTTAGAGTTAGTTGCACCAACCAAAAAGACCCTACACTACTGGCCCTTTTGGGAACAACCTGTGTAGCGGGAGCTGCAGTCTCACCCGAAGCAGTATGGGGGGATGCAAGAACCAAGTTTTTTCATCCAGAGACTAGTGTGATGTCTTTTAGTGCCTTGGATCTACTTCCACACAGATCAATAAAATCTTAGGGCATATTACTGTAACTTTGTTAAAATAGATTTCAGACCTTTGCGAAGGTCTACGATTAGCCCTTTCGGACCTTTAACAGTCGATTTTCCTATTTATGCGCATCAGAAAGTAATCCTAGATTGGTGTTCACACGGATCTACTTAAGTCATTAATAAACATAAGAGGAATCACCAGAGTCTTCACGAAAGTATTTAAACATGCATTTCGTACATCATTAATACTTATTCAAGAGAATCACATAGCATTCAATCAATAATTCATAAAACAAGTCATTCATCAATGACATATAACATAAATAGATATGAGTAGAAATACGCAATAATTCCTCATAAACTTGTCTTTATTGATCTCAATTTACAGATTACAAACTTAAAAATTCCCTGCACACACAGCTATAGGGGTTCGCAGACTCAACTGCAGACTCTACCTAGGCCTATGCACACTTAATTGTGGATCCTTTCCTTCTCTATCTAAGTCCACCCAACTCTATCTTCCTTCTACTTCCGTTTGTTTTTACTTTTGTTTTCTAAGACTCACTATTTATAGACTTCTTTCATACAATGCAATGGTTCATGGACCATGGGTGAATCTTAAGAACCGACTCAAAACTTATCCAAAACAAGGGGCTAAGCCCCTTTTGACTCCTAATCGTCTACGCATTCCACATCCATAAATCGTAGAGACTTTACATTATTTACAAAATTATACCAAAATTTGGGTTATCTTAACCCCAAACTAACCCAGGGGACCCCATCCCAACAAACATATCATCCACATACAAGACCATATAAATAACATGTTCACTAATTAATTTAAAATACACATAATGATCCTCTTTGCTTCTGGTGAAGCCAAGTCCCCGTATAAATGTATCAAATTTCTTATACCACATCCTTGGTGACTATTTTAACCCATAAAAAGAATTTTTTAACTTGCATACTGATTCTTTCTTTCCCTTTACCATAAAGCCTTCAGGTTTTTCATGTAGATCTCTTCTTCCACATCCCTATGAAGAAATGTTGTCTTCACATCCATATGTTCTACCTCAAAATCAAAACCAACAACAACAGATAAAAGTAATGCAATAAAGCTACCCATGCAACAGGAGAAAAAATATCACCAAAATAAATTCCTGGCAGCTTGAAATAGCCTTTTGCTACCAACTGAGATTTGTATTTCTCCACCTTGCCTTATGCATTCATCTTCTTCTTAAACACCCATTTGCTTCTAATGGGTTTCCTTCCAGCTGACAACTCCACTAGATGCCAAGCCTCATTTTTTTCCAAAGATTCCATTTCATCAACCATGGCCTCTTCCCAGAGTTTACCATTCACTAAATAAACTTCCTCCCTAACAGTTTTGGGATCATCATCGGTAATAGATAAAGAAAAATTTGAATAGAAATAAGATGGACTACACCTTTCTGGATTCCACTTTCTCGAACTGATCTTCTCATAGCTGGAGTTTGTGGCTCTTCATCTTCTAATTCCTATTCTACTGTAGAGTCTAATTCTTCCTCCCTTAGCTCAAACTCTATCTTCTCAGGTTCCTTTGGTAGGACTTCATGTTTAATAACATCTTTCACCTCTCTAAACACCACATCTCTGCTGGAGACAACCTTTCTCATTTCTGGGTTCCAAAGTTTATAACCTTTTAAACCATCCTTATACCCAATAAAGATGCACCTTTTAGATTTACTATCCAACTTGGTTCTTTTCTCCTTTGGAACATGTACATATGCATCACAACCAAATACCCTTAGATGTGAAAGAGAGGGTTTCTTACCAATCCATACCTCGTGTGGAGTCTTATCCTCCAATGTTGATGAAGGTGATCTATTAACGAGATAACATGCAGTCTCCACCACCTCTACCCAAAATTCATGTCCTAACTTTGCACCACTAAGCATGCTTCTTGCCTTTTCCATCAACTTCATATTCATTCTTTCTGCAACTCTATTTTTCTGAGGTGTGTATGGAGCAGTCTACTGTTGTACTATATCACACTTCTTACAGAACTCTTCAAATTCCTTCTTGCAGAACTCTCCACCATTATCTATCCTCAACACCTTTATATTCTTCCCTATCTGGGTTTCCACCAAAGCCTTAAATTCTTTAAACCTATCAAAGACTTTAGATTTCTTCTTGAGGAAATATATCCATGCATTCCTTGAGAATTCATCTATAAATGATACATAGTACATAGAATTACCCAGTGATGGAACCGACATAGGTCGAAACACATCACTGTACACAATCTCTAATATCCCTTTCACCCTCTTAACACCAGAGGGGAAACTCGCCTGATTCTTCTTCCCATATACACAATGTTTATAGAAATCAAAATCCAGAGAAAAATTAGACATGCCTTCTACCATACCATTACCATGTGTTGATTTGGGGTATCATCGGATGTGCTCTAGGCCTCAACTTTTGTAGGGAGGCTTGGGCACATGCATTCCAAAGAAACTAGAAACCGTTTTGGGAAATTCCACTCAGAGACAATTATATTAAAATAATTAGTATTTTTAATGGGGTTCCTAAGTCTAAACATAGGAAAAATAAAATATTAATGGGTATTAATCTAATTATGGGTGAATCTTCTAGATAAAGATGGAGATCAAGTCAAAAGGATCTAAGCCTTTGATTATCATTTAATCTAGGTCGTTGGTTGTCCAATAGGAAGATATAAGAAGGGGCTTGAGGGTCATTTGGAAGATACACTAAGAGAGATCAAGAAATTGATTTTCTGAAGTGAGAAGTACTCAGGAGAAAAAATCGATTGAGAATATTTCTTGTAGAAAAGGGGTAGGGATAGTTTCCGAAGAGAGAGTGATTTTCTCAGATGGAGAATCATCAACAGAGAGAGGCAGAGAGTAATCCAATAGTTGCAACACTGATCTAGAAGGGCTGACACAGAGCCACGTAGAGGAAGTGAAAAATCTAGTGAGGAGTCCATAATTTGCAAGAGGGAATTCGAGTTTCAGAAGCTAGGAGCCAGGGTGTGAGATCGGGAGGAAAAAATCGAATCTCTTGGGTAGAAAATCAAACAACCAGAGGAGTGACGTAGTCCCCAAATAGCTTGATGTTGGGTTGACAAAGATACTGCGCAGAGGCAGCCATAAAAGTCGGGGACAATCAATCTGGGGTTAGACCAACCATGATTTCCAGTGATAGTGTGACGTAACCTCACAAGTTTCTCTGCCATTTGTATTTCTCTGTAATTGGATTGTCTGGAGGGCATCCAAAGATGTATTTATAATTTGCTACTGCTTAATAATAACAAACCCTCAGAGTTGTTGCACTGGTTTTCCCGCATTAGATTTTTTCGGGGACTTTTGTCCAAAAATAACGGTGTCCTATGTGTTTGTATTTCCTTTCTTAGTTACTATGTTTTAGAATCATATTTAATTTGGTGTAGGTTGCTTCAATAATTTGCTTCAATATTTCAAGAATAAATCTCAAATAAGTTTGTAATGTAATTTACAATCTAGGTGAAGTAGGTTCAATTGGTTGTAGTAGGATTAGGAATTTTCACATGGTATCAAAGTTGTTTATATGAAACAGGAAGAGAAAAACCAGAAAAACCAGTGCTGAGCAGAAGGAGGAGATCGAAAAGATGCAGGAGGCAGTGGTTCGAAACCCTAGAGGGTTTGTAGAGTTCTTAGCAAGAGGCATGAAATTTCGAGGCAGTCTCTCTTTGAGTGTGTCGATGGAGAGAAGGGCTTCAAGATCACAAGTTTGTTGGGGCAGAGGGAGTAGTGTTGAAGCGTCAACATGAGGAGAAATTGGTGGGACACAATTTTTCTGCAAGCTATTTTGTTGGGTAAAAAAACGTCATAAGAGAAGGAAGAAGCACAGTTGAGGGAATCTTTCCTCAATAAGAATTCCTTCCAAGAAGTCCATTTTCTTATTTGCTGAGTAGCAGCAGTAAGAGGCAGAGAGGAGTAGTTCGGCATTTTTGTGGTAGAGAAGGAAGCCACATCTCTAGGAGGGAGGTGAGATGATTTAGAGATGTAGCTCGAAAGAGCTAAAGATGGGCAGGATCCTTGAAGAGCCCATATCTTGGGTCAATTACTTGCTACATGAACCTAGATCAGAAGCAGCAGGATGGAATAGTGTTGGACGTTGCTGAGGAGTGTTAGAGAGACAATTGCAGTGGCTAGAAGTGTCAGAGTCTGAGCAACGCAAAGCAGAGTTGGCAACAGTGCAGATGGCACAAAGCAGAGGTCAGCAGCAACACAGTTGATCATAGGGTCAGTGCAAAGACTAGCAGTAGTCAGTTCCAAAATTCATGTGGTATCATATTGAACATAATTAGTTCAATAATTTTGGATGTTTTTCAGTTGCTTCTCTCAACAATTGAGTTGTAGTACATATGTAGCATTGGAAGTGGTAGTGTCAAAGGAAGAGGTATAGTAATAGTAGCAGTGGCGTAGTTGGTGGACAACATCAACAACAAAGACGATGATGCTTCAAAGCCAAAGTAGTATGTGGCAGCAGTATATTGCTAGAGCACATTCCTTGCTAAGAGGGAGTGCTGATTTTGGGTAACATCGGATGTGCTCTAGGCCTAAAACTTTGCAGGGAGGCTTTGACACATGCATTCCAAAGAACCCAAAACTCGTTTTGGGAAATTCTACCCAAAGATGATTATATTAAATTAATTAATATTTTTAATGGGGTTTTTAAGTCTAAACTTAGGAAAATTAAAATATTAATGGGTATTAATCTAATTGTGGGTGAATCTTCTAGATAAATATGGAGATCAAGTCAAAACGATCTGAGCCTTTGATTAGGAGTTAATCTAGGTTGTTGTTTATCTAACATGAAGATATAAGAAGGGGCTTGAGGGTCATTTGGAAGATACACCAAGAGAGATCAAGAAATTTATTTTTTGAAGTGAGAAGTTCTCAGGAGGAAAAATTGATTGAATATATTTATTGTAGCAGAGGGGCAGGGATAGCTTCTGGAGAGAGAGTGATTTTCTCAGCCATAAAATCATTAGCAGAGAGAGGCAGAGAGTAATCCAGTAGTGGCAACACTGAGCTAGAAGGGCTGACACAAAGCCGTGTAGAGGCAATGGAGAAGCCAATGAGGAGTCTGAAATTTGTAGATGGAATTTGAGTTTTTGAAGTCGAGAGCCAGGGTGTGAGACTGGGAGGTAGAAATCGAATCTCCTGGGCAAAAAATCAACCATCCAGTGGAGTGACGCAGTCCCTAGAGAGCTTGATGCTAGGCTGACGAAGATGCAGCACAGAGGCAACTAGAAAATCCAGGGAAAATCAGTCTAGGACTGGACCAACTAGGATTTCCAGTGATAGTGTGAGGTAACCTCACAATTTTCTCTACAAGTTGTATTTCTCTGTAACTAGACTATCGGGAGAGCATCTAGAGATGTATTCAGAATTTGCTACTGCTTAATAATAATAAATCCTTGGATTTGTTGCACTGGTTTTTCCACATTGGCTTTTTCGAGGGAATTTTGTCCAAAACTAACAGTGTCCTATGTGTTTGTATTTCCTTGCTCAGTTTCCATGTTTTAGAATCATATTTAATTTGGTGTAGGTTGCTTCAGTAATTTGCTTCAATATTTCAAGAAGAAATCTGAAATAAGTTTGTAATGTAATTTACGATCTAGGTGAAGTAGATTCATTTGGTTGCAGTAGGATTCCAAAGATTGTTATATATAGGAATTTTCACACCATGAAGTATTCAAAATCCATTCTCTCAAAGATGTCCAAGCCTCTAATGCCATAGCATGGTCTTTTCTTCAGAAACCACTAGATTTTCTACTCCACTTTCAGGAACCAAAGAACTATTGCACCCATCAATAACATTACTACCCAAAATCTTGTACAAAGTTCCAATATTAACTCCCCGCATTAATACCAGTACTCCTAGAACCATCTTGCAGGTATCTTTCTCGAACACTATTTTTACACCTGCATCATCCATCTTGCTTATAGAATCAAATTTTTGGCCAATGCAGGAATATGCAGAACACCTTGAAGTGTTATAATCCTTCCACCTTGCAACTTCAACTTGACTTTTCCACATCTGGCGATTCTAGCCTTCCTTTCATCCCCTAAGAATACATCACCACCATCATATTTCTCATACTCGCAGAACCACTCCCTATGGGGAGTGAGGTGAAAGGATGCACCTGAGTCAATCAACCATGCCTCATGATCTACATGTGTACTTGAAGAAGAAGCCAAGTACACATGCCCACCTTCATCTGACGTGGTTTTTGCCTCTATAGAAGGAGCATCATTAGATCCCTTTCCTTTCTCAGGAGCTTTAGATCTACAATCATTTTTGAAGTGCCCATCCTTTCCGCATTTCTGGCACACCTTTATAGGTTTTCCTGGAGATTTAGATCTCCCTCTAGATTTAGATCTCCCACTCGAGGAATTATTTTTATTTCTATTCTGGGACCGTCCACGTATAGACAAGGCATGTTCATTCTGGCTCTCCATATTTTTCTTTCTCATCTCCTCTAACAACAAGGATGAGATTATTTCATCAAACTTCAAGCTAGTTGTATTGTTACCTATTGTAACAACCAAACTATCCCATGAATCTGGTCAAGAACACAGAAAATTGATACACTTATCTTCGTCTGAAAATTTTATATCAACAGATAACAACTGGCTTACCACAATATTAAATGCATTTATATGCTCTGTCACCGAGTCTCCATCCTTCATCCTCAGATTATACAATTTTTTCTGCAGGAACAATTTGTTCACCAAAGACTTCAATTGGTACAAAGTCCCTAACTTTACCCACAAATTCTTCATTGTAGCTTCCCCTGATACATTCAACAATATTGAATTTGAGATACACAACTGTATTGTTCTCTTTGTCTTCCAATCCAACTTCGCCCAGTCTTCTGCTGACATTATCGTCAGTTTAGTATCTAAATCTACTGCGGTACATTGATATTTATCTACCAGCAGATCCTCCATCTTGAGCTTCCACGACTCAAAACTATGGCCATTAAATTTCTCGATCTCTATCTTTCCACTGCTCGCCATCTTCTTTCACTGCAAGAATCGATCCCATAGATCTCCCCCTAAATAGGGTCTACCACAGGCCTGAGAAAAATGCCTCAGCAACAAAGGCATCCCCTTGAAGCTTAAACAACTCTAATACCAAATGTAGGTTTTAACCCTGTATGGAAATTACCTACAAACAAATTCTTAAAAATAGAAAATATACAATGGCAAGAAAAAAAAATACACGGATATTTTCCCCTGGATCCCAAAACCGAGACTACTAGATTGATTTTTCATTATGTTCCTTTCAATATTACAATACATATATATACATGTCAAAGCATTCATAAACTCCAATCCATTAACCATGGATTAGAACATAACCGTAGTTCCCTTGACCCGATCTACAAAATACCATGGGTAGAAAACCATCATGCCCAAAACCATGTGTCAAACCCATGCACAAAACCATAGTAGGTTCACTCCCCTGAAACCCCCCTGTGACCCCCATGTTGCACTCGACGCAATGGACAACGGGGGTTATCGCTCCCCGAATGACGCCCCCCCACCCCCCTCACGCGTGCGACTAATCGTGGAAAGAATATAACACACACCCAATAGACATAAGGAAATTACCTTTTCTTAGAAAGGAAGTTTAGTTATTTGTATCAAACATATTTTTTACATGTCCATACAATATTCTAATTCAATTCCTCTTTAGAACGCTAAAAATTCATGGCTACTTATTTGTATCAAAGACAAATATTTTGTACATGTCCATACAATATTATAATTCAATTCATCTTTAGAATGCCAAACATTCTTGGCTCAAAAATCTGGCAATGCAATCAAAACTTTGTTGGCCTTGAGTTGGATGAGCTAATTCCATGGTCTTAGTTCCTTTCCTCTAATTTCTGAGAAGCATTCTTCCTTGGAAATGAGTATTAACATCTTCTATTTGTTTGAAAAATATTTAATCACCCTCACTAGAAATAACAAACTAGAGATCAATATTAAAGATAGGAATGTTTTCAGTTGACTTCAGATGCCCAGATCTTAGTCTCCTTCTCAAGATCATTTAGTATAAGAAAAAAATACTTACTATTCTCAATACTTCACAATTTATACTCTTATGACCACAATAAACAAATAGTCTAGGAAAGGTTATTCTAAGAAGTATTATTTTTCATACGAACTAGGATATTCCTTAATTGAAGAATTTCAGCCTTTGATATTTTTACAATTTTTGGATCAAGACATAGAAGCTTTAATAACAAGATTTTGTCCTTCCAAAGGGATAAAGTGGCTTAGTCTTGACTCCTTCCATAGAGACATATAAGATAAAATTTGGTCACTAATTTGGTTCATGCCTTAGAATTCGATTATGCACTTGGATCATTATCAAGGATCTTAGATCACCAACTTTTAGTTTAGATCATCATCACAACACTTACACTTTCCCATAGTGATAACTTGCATTTTTCATAGGGATAACTATCACTTTCCTTGACCAATGCCACAAAAGAAACTTGGATGCCATAGAGAGATTGAATGCCTTAGAGAGTTCATATGCCATAAAGGTGGAGCTCACAGAGATGCAACTAGGACTTCTTGAGCTTAGGATCTTTCATAGAGAAAACTCAGATCTTTCATAAATATAAACTGAGACTTCTCTTCATAGTGATATAAGTTTGAATTCGACATACCTCAAATGACCCTTTTGACTACTCTTCAACCCTTTTTCTCTGATACCATGTTGATTTTCTAGTAGCATATAATACTAGAGAAGTCTTCAAACTGATAATTACTTCCAATGATACAATTTTACTTATTTTAGAACATTCCAATCATTAAGTAGTTATACATGAAAACTTCAACCATTAACATTAATATCGATATAGTAAATATCACAATAAGAAAATAAAAAAGAGACACCAAAAACTACCTTTGGAAAACCCCACTCCAAGGGGAAAAACGCAACAAAATTTCCTTATGAGAGAATGTCAAATTCAATCCAATTTGTGCATCAGTCAAAATAACATACATTTAATAAGACATATATAATTTCGTAGTCAATCTGTGTCATTCATTAGGCGGAAATATGATGGTAGAAGTTATGTTTAATTTAGGGTTTTTTTTCCCTAGAAGGCAACCCTTCGCTATATATGATGGAATTGTATTACATTTATGTAGAAGTGTATTCTGAGCAAGAAAGGGAGAGGAGATTGTGTGAGAGCGAAGAGGGAATTACAACAGATCTGTTGTAGGTTGTATCTCTTCATTTTACTAGATAATATAAAAAGAATGACTGGATGTTTCTCCATGGATGAAGCCCAAATTGGGTGAACCATGTATACCTATGTCTCTCTTGTTTGATGTGTTTTCTATGTTTACATTTATGAAATATTTTATGTGTTCCATTGCTCTGTAATATATAGTTTTCTAACACTTTCCATAACCTAGCCTCACAAATGAATTTTTCTCATTTTTTCACCTGATTCAACCTTGTAGTAATATTCTTCTTTCAATTTTTCATCACAGTCAGACTCAAAATATTCACCACCCACATTTCCTCCATTCCTATGAATTATCAACTCACATAGGCCACTTGAAGAGACTTTATCACTAAGCATGAAGGGCCTTTATGACTGCTATAGGAAAATACATAATCTTGTAGCACACATAAAACCCTCTGAAGGGAATATATTGTCCAACCACTTAATATCTTCATAAATATCCTCTAGGAACCGATGAAGAGGTCCTTAGTAGGATCCCTTATAGATTTCTACAAGATAAGATATAAACTATAATCAACACTTGAAACACCTACAACAATGTCATACATCAATGTTAAGCATCCAAAAGGTAACCATGAGGTATGGAACCCGTGAACTCTCTCTCTCTCTCTCTCTCAATTCATTTGAAGCATAGTGAAAAATATATTTTGTGCAAAATGGTGTTCAAGTAGGTTAGCACATGTAATCTAACCAAACAACAACCAAATTATAACTAGAATCCAACACTCACTTTTCTAAAACATTTCTTCCTACATGTGAGGGGAAAATGAGTTGAGAAAGTTATTCTCTTGGACTTATTCAAAAAGGTGGTAATTTTATTCTTATGATGAAATAGTCGAGGTGGGAGTATGACTGAGGAACGTGTTGGAAGTGGAGTGGTAGATGGGACAAATAAGCATTGTACATTGATTCCCATCTCTACATATTGACATCATGTTATAGTCCATTCTCTAGTCATTGTGAAATCACATCAACAAAAGTCCCCCCCATCAATGATTTGCATGAAAAAACTATATAAGTTGTCACAAGCTTACATATTGCGAGAAGAAGCTACAAGTTTACAAACTGCTACAAGAAGCTACATGTTTACAAACTGTTATAGGAAGCACTACAGGGGTTTTCTATAGGATCGCAGATACCTTTCCAAACTTCTCTCACCAAGATCCCTATGTGTCTTAAAAAGGTTGGTGCCCCAAAATAACCTCTAAAATTATTACTATGAAAATTCGTAGATTGTGTAACATGTTCTATGATTAACTAACTTCATAGTGATAATAATAAAGTTTTTTTCTTCTATGTCAAACAGTGAATTGAAAGGAAGGAGGATTCACCAGTTTTATTTTTATATTTTTATTCCTAGTTTGATGGAAGTATATATTCAAGAATGTGTTATTTCTTTCCATTCAAAAACAATCCCCACATAAGTGTTGCAACATGAAACCATGTTTCTTGTAACAACATAGTCACACCACCTTGTCTCCAAATTTTTCGTAGCCACAGTGCAAGCTATTTATCTTGACCAAATCCTTGGGAGTTACAAGAAGAAGATCTCTGCATGTGGTCTAAAACTCAAAAACTTGTTTTAAGGAACTTTGTGTAGGAATAATAGGGGGTAGTTTCAATAGGAGAGATGACATTGATACTACCATAATCTACCAACATCCTCAAGTTGTCACCACATTTGATCATTTTCAATGAATAGGATTCTTTGAGAGACTTAGGGGTTTTGATGGTGAGGTGGCAATATAGTTTTCCATGAACTTGCATAATCCTAAAGGGAAGGAGTTCGTTACGACAATGACAAGGTTAGTAATTTACATAAATGAGGACTTAGTAATCAAAATCACAACTCTCCCCAAGGGTTTGGAGTGGAACAAGGAGGAAAGGTAGGAGGTCCAGGAAGGGGCTTCTTGCAAAATGAACAACCTGTTGAAGATAAGAATGGATTAATGAGGGAAATATTTCCTGGATGAGGCAACCTACCACATCCTTAAATATATCTCTTGCATGATAAAATATAGCTCACAATAAAGACATGAAGAAGAGACAAAAAATTTGGCAGAAAAGACCTTAAGCCATAATCTCTATTCTCACATTGTCTCTACATTTTATCTTTCCATGATAAAAATCTATAATACAATTATGAAACCACCTCAACTTCTCTTACCTTGATACCTCATAAAGAGACAAATAAGGATGAGACAAAATAGGATCTAGGAACATGCTTATGATAAAAAATATATCCTAAGATTGAAATACATAAAGGTGGTATACCACGTCTTCATGATTGTATGTGAGAAAGAGGCTAACATCCCCCGCCCCCGCCCTTCCCCTCCGAATACTGACAAGGCAACATAGATGAGTACCATCTCCAAGTATTCATGTTGAAACTCGTTATCTGAGTCTCAATGAAGAACTATCTAAAAAATGGATGTTGAAAATTCCAATTTACAAAGAACATGCCAAGAGAAGTGAATTAGTTTCAAGTCTAACACAATCTTGAAAATGCTTGACAACTCAATCTAATGCCAAGTTGTAATGTAAATGGATCCACATGTCCTTTGCTAGGTCGAATGACCATCCAAGTGAACACAAATTTCCACAATTTGTTTCTCTCAACTAGCATCCCAATCTCAATCATGTGTATCATTGAAATACAAAACATTGAACCATAATTCCTTCAAAGGTTTCTTTCCCATATAGAAAATTTTTATACCCATTTCGAAAAAGTTGTGTCGTTGTAAAAAATTTTGGTTCGACAACCATCTTCAATTTCATCACCAATTCCCCCCTTTGTCAGTTGAAAAGAGAGACCAATTCACTTGATTCTTGAACTCCCCCCTTTAGGTGTAGGAGAGTTCCTTCATTGTACTCCCCCTTTTAGGTGCATGAGAGTACCATCTTATTTTCACTATCAACTGCAATATTTGTCTGCACTCGAGAATGAATTCATTGGTAGAACTGATGTAGTCGCTTGGTTTTTGATGACCAATCCCAAGGATCAATTTGTTCATAGTCAATATTCAATCTTGCAGTTTTGTTTCTTTTGGAGCATTTCTATGATGGATGTTTCCTCTTTCCAAAATGGTGACAAGGATGAAGATCGAAACAATTATCTTCAATGTGACCAATGTGATTGCAATGTTTACACTTTTCTTTCTCCTCATTATTGTTTGATGTTTCATTATCCAAAAAAAATGCATTGATAAATTTGATTGGTTTTGAATAATCTAGAATATGAAAGGTACTATGATCTTTATCACATCCTAACCCCTGTTGATTTTTGTTGTACTATATTTCTTCCCAAGGTCTAATGTCTGGATTGGAAAAAAAAGGCTAAAGTTGATCATGTAAAACTTCATTATCCTCTATACTTGTAGTTGTATTGGTGACTATATTAGAATCACCAACTTCATCATCTTCATGATCATTTTACTCTTTAAAAAGAACTTTGTTATGAATGATTATTACTTGAAAAAAAAAATTTCTTCAAGTTCATCTTGAAGAAGCTGAATTAGAGTTTGGAGAAGATCAACTTGAGCTTGCTTTACTTTCAAACAAGTTGCCATTGACTGGAGAGTATTTTTGCGAATGATTATTGCATTATCTCTAGTGCTAATTATCACAATATTCAATAACTCCAAAAACTCATACCTCACTCCATTTGAACTGACTCGCTTGAACTCCCTTGCTTGAATCTTCTTACTGTATTCACTTGAAATAACTCTCTTGAACTTTTCACTCCCTTGTACTCTTGAACTCTCTCGCTTGTAACTTTTTTTTTTTGTATCACATTCGATTGATTTAGTTTCAGGAAGATGAGGTGTCAAATACCATTAAAAATTCATCGAAACTAGTGATTTTTACAATGACTCGAGTCTTAACTACTCAACCATATCAAGCTTGACTTATAATGATTCAAACAGGCATTGGGTTTAACTGAAAGTGCACATGATAATTCCAATTCAACTTGATTTTTATGTTGACACTTACAAAGAACTATTGTAAGTACAATTCAACTTGATTACAAGAAAATTACAATTGATCTTTTGAATGTTTTACAATGTATTGAGTTCATAAGCTTGATTTGTACATTGATTTCATTGATTGCTGCAAAATTGTTATCGAACACTAATGTAATTTGGTTGTTGTACTTGAACATGTGTTATTAAATTTCATGTTCTTGCATTTCCTTAAATTTCTTTGGACTTTGTGTGTTGCATGAAATGATGAATGGTGAATATGTCAAAACTAGACATAAAACAACATGAAGCTCCATGAAAAAATTACCATCACACACAACTCAAAGTGTTGCTAAAATCTCCTTATTCAACTTCAAGAAAATTTAAAGCATGGAAAAAAAGATTCAATTTTATTACGAGTATCACTCTTACAATGATAATGTCCAAATACATTTTAAGACCATTATAATCTTCACCAACAATAAATGTGAAATTTCAATAACTCATAAAGATGAAAGTTCCCGTGGACTATGAATCACCAACTCTTTAAATTTTAATCTCTCCAAAAATATATGGAATCCACCTATTACTCCAAAAAAAAATTGAAAATATCTTTCATAAAGCTATAACCCTCCTAGAGTAATATTTTAATTTTTAATCCACCTATTACTCCAAAAAAAATTGAAAATAGCTTTCATGAAGCTATAACCCTCCCAGAGTAATATTTTGATTTTTAATCCCTCAAGATATATGAAGTCCACCCATTACTCCAAAAAACTTTGAAAATATTCTTCATAAAGATATTTGAAGTCCACCCATTACTCCAAAAAACTTTGAAAATATTCTTCATAAAAATATATGAAGTCCACCCATTACTCCAAAAAAAACATTGAAAATATTCTTCATAAAGCTATTACCCTCCTAAAGTAATAATATTTTAATTTTTAATCCACCTATTACTCCAAAAAAAATGAAAATATATTTCATAAAGCTATAACCCTCTCAAAGTAATATTTTAATTTTTAATCCCTCAAAATATATGAAGTCCACCTATTACTCAAAAGACTTTGAAAATATTTTTCATAAAAATATATGAAATCCACCCATTACTCCAAAAAACTTTGAAAATATTCTTCATATAACTTAACTTAACTTAACTTAACTTAACTTAACTTAACTTAACTTAATTTAACTTAACTTAACTTAAAAAATATCCTAGTACCCTCCTAAAGTAATATTTTAATTTTGTTTATGGAAATCTTTATACGTATTCATATCACTATATAATTTCTGAAAAATGATATGATTTGATTCGACTTTTCAGGAGAAATACCCTTGTGCTATGACAATGCAGTGCAGCAATCCATATGGTCGTGAATCTGACTTCAAAGTTTAGGCTAGATTGGGACCAGATAGGCTCAGCGTGGTAGCAAATTAATAAAATATGGTTCTTTATTGTAAGATTAATATTATTTTTTTCTAACAAATAGGATTTTTTTATCTGTTACTTTTGTGTGATTAAGAATTTAAAAGTTGAAATATTATGTTGTTCTTGTTTCTATGATGTAGGGGTGTTTGTTTTTTTTTAATTCAAATATTTATGACAAATGGTAGGTGATTTGTTGAGGGAAAATATTAAGCATCATGTATTAAGCCAATGATTGGTTGTTTTTTCATCTTGTCTATTGGATAAGAATAAAGTGATATTTAATAGACAAGATGAAAAAGCACTGAGCCAGTCATTGGATTCTTCTTCAATTACCTTTTCATCTTGTCGGTTAGATGATAATAAAGTGATATTCAATAAACAAGATGAAAAAGCATTGAGCCAACCATTAGATTCCTCTTCAAGCACCACAGGCTACAAACAAGATCTAGACTTAAATCCACTCAAGAATGAATAGTGATACCTGTAGCCCACATTCAAAGTCACAAATTTAGGGTGTCATTTCCTTTTAGACATGACCACTCTTATTCTCATGTTGATCCACAAATAATAAGAAATATTCCTACACTTTTAGAGATAATTTACATAGATTTTGATGGCTACAGGTTTTTACTAAAACTATAATATTCACGTAATTTATCTTCTCCAAAAAAACTCTTTCTTCCATTTTATTTTCTAAGAATAATACATAGCTCCAAATTTATGGAATTCATATCCACATATTTAAAATTGTAGCTAGCATATTGCTTGATTGAGGCAAATTTTGACGTGAATAATTGCCAGATCACTCTTCTTTTCACTCATTTGTATTGATTTGTTCAATACATCGAAAACCCATTGCCACCAACCCTCTAGTATGGTTCGAAAATCACAACTCTGAAAACATAATGCTGGTTGAAATCGCTCGAATTTCAAGGTGAATTGGTTTTTGTAAAAAATCATTCTGGGGTTAAATCTTGCATGTAGTGTTGTTTAAATTTGTTGGCACAAATTGTTGGCAATAAATAGTGTTTTTTAAACTATATATTTTACACAATTATTATGTATCACATAATATGTTATATGTTACTTTGGGCCAAATTGTCACAACCAATTGAACCATTATGTTAGCAAGAGGACCAACATCTCTATAGGCCTCTCTTTTAATAAATATTGTATTGTATTTAGACCTATATGTTTACATGAACTAATCCTCACAATCCATGTGGGATAGGAAATGAGCTTCTATATTAATAAAAGTTTCATATCAACATTCACATTAAAAAACAAAGTGATATGATTTGTTATTATTATGAATGTTATATTAATAGCAACCACAAGTCAAATGCTAAATGGATCCACAAATTATGATATTAAAAATGGTGTGGTCCCCAACTAAAGGAGAATGTTATCCCACTATCTAGGGATTTACATCCAAGAGCCAACCTTTAAAATTATTATATTTCTATTATAAGTAATAGATTAAACACCACCATGTGTCACTATATAGTTATGTATATTGTATTA
>APFE030318773.1:873-29535 GCA_000404065.3 Pinus taeda | reverse complement strand
ATAATTTGAATTAAAAAACTTAAAGATTTGCTCCTTGTAAAGGAACTTACTGTTTTTCTTTTTCTATTTAAAACATCAAAATAAAGAGACCGCTTATGAGAGACACGTATTCGTAGGTGGACAAAGATTCTTTGATTTCGGGTGACATTTGCTTTTCCCAACAAAATAGATTGGAATTTAAATCCAGAGAGAGATTGAATGCCTTAGAGAGTTCATATGCCATAAAGGTGGAGCTCACAGAGATGCAGCTAGAACTTCTTGATCTTAGGATCTTTCATAGAGAAAACTCAGATCTTTAATAAATATAAACTTAGACTTCTCTTCATAGTGATATAAGTTTGAATTCGACATACCTCAAATGACACTTTTGGCTATTCTTCAATTCTTTAACCTTTTTTTTCTGATACCATGTTGATTCTCTAGTAGCATATAATGCTAGAGAAATTCAAACTGATAATTACTTCCAATGATACAATTTTACTTATTTTAGAACATTCCAATCATTAAGTAGTTATACATGAAAATTTCAACCATTAACATTAATATCGATATAGTAAATATCACAATAAGAAAATAAAAAAGAGACACCAAAGACTACCTTTGGAAAATCCCACTCCAAGGGGAAAAACACAACAAAATTTCCTTATGAGAGAATGTCAAATTCAATCCAATTTATGCATCAGTCAAAATAACATACATTTAATAAGACATATATAATTTCGTAGTCAATCTGGGTCATTCATTAGGCGGAAATATGATGGTAGAAGTTATGTTTAATTTAGGGTTTTTTTCTCTAGAAGGCAACCCTTCACTATATATGATGGAATTGTATTGCAGTTACGTAGAAGTGTATTCTGAGCAAGAAAGAGAGAGGAGATTGTGTGAGAGAGAAGAGGGAATTACAACGGATCTGTTGTAGGTTGTATCTCTTCATTTTACTAGATAATATAAAAAGAATGAGTAGATGTTTCTCCATGGACGAAGCCCAAATTGGGTGAACCACGTATATCTGTGTCTCTCTTGTTTTATGCGTTTTCTATGTTTACACATATGCAATATTTTATGTGTTCCATTGCTCTGTAATATATAGTTTTCTAACACTTTCCATAACCTAGCCTCACAAATGAATTTTTCTCATTTTTTTCACCTGATTCAACCTTGTAGTAATATTCTTCTTTCAATTTTTCATCATAGTGAGACTCAAAATATTCACCACCCACATTTCCTCCATTCCTATGAATTATCAACTCACATAGGCCACTTGAAGAGACTTTCTCACTAAGCATGAAGGGCCTTTGTGCCTGCTATAGGAAAATATATAATCTTGTAGCACACATAAAACCCTCTGAAGGGAATATATTGTCCAACCACTTAATCTCTTCATAAATATCCTCTAGGAATTGATGAAGAGGTCCTCAGTAGGATCCCTTACAGATTTCTACAAGATAAGAAATAAACTATAATAACCACTTGAAACACCTACAACAATGTCATACATCAATGTTAAGCATCCAAAAGGTAACCATGAGGTATGGAACCCGTGAACTCTCTCTCTCTCTCAATTCATTTGAAGCATAGTGAAAAATATATTTTGTGCAAAATGGTGTTCAAATAGGTTAGCACATGCAGTCTAACCAAACAAAAACCAAATTATAACTAGGATCCAACACTCACTTTGCTAAAACATTTCTTCCTACATGTGAGGGGAAAATGAGTTGATAAAGTTATTCTCTTGGACTTATTCAAAAAGGTGGTAATTTTATTCTTATGATGAAATAGTTGAGGTGGGAGTATGACTGAGGAACATGTTGGAAGTGGAGTGGTAGATGGGACAAATAAGCATTGTACATTGATTCCCATCTCTACCATATTGACATCACATTATAGTCCATGCTCTAGTCTTTGTGAAATCACATCAACAGAAATCTCCCCCATCAATGATTTGCATGCAAAAATTATATAGGTTGTCACAAGCTTACATATTGCGACAAGAAGCTACAGGTTTACAAACTGCTACAAGAAACTACATGTTTACAAACTGTTATAGGAAGCACTATAGGGGTTTTCTATAGGATTGCAGATACTTTTCCAAACTTCTCTCACCATGATCCCTATGTGTCTTAAAAAGTTTGGTGCCCCAAAATAACCTCTAAAATTATTACTGTGAAAATTCGTAGATTGTGTAACATGTTCTATGATTAACTAACTTCATAATGATAATAATAAAGTTTTTTGCTTCTGTGTCAAACAGTGAATTGAAAGGAAGGAGGATTCACCAGTTTTATTTTTATATTTTTATTCCTAGTTTGATGGAACTATATATTCAAGAATGTGTTATTTCTTTCCATTCAAAAACAATCCCCACATAAGTGTTGCAACATGAAACCATGTTTCCTGTAACAACATAGTCATACCACCTTATCTCCAAATTTTTCGTACCCACAGTGCAAGCTATTTATCTTGACCAAATCCTTGGGAGTTATAAGAAGAAGATCTTTGCATGTGGTCTAAATTTCAAAAACTTGTTTTAAGGAACTTTGTGTAGGAATAATAGGGGGTAGTTTCAATAGGAGAGATCACATTGATACTACCGTAACCTACCAACATCCTCAAGTTGTCACCATATTTGATCATTTTCAATGACTAGGATTCTTTGAGAGACATAAGGGTTTTGATGGTGAGGTGGCAATATAGTTTTCCATGAACTTGCATAACCCTAAAGGGAAGGAGTTCGTTACTACAATGACAAGGTTAGTAATTTACATAAACAAGGACTTAGTAATCAAAATCACAACTCTCCCCAAGGGTTTGGAGTGGAAAAAGGAGGAAAGGTAGGAGGTCATCACTACCAAGAAGGGGCTTCTTGCA
The DNA here is from genome assembly GCA_000404065.3 of Pinus taeda. NCBI lineage: Eukaryota > Viridiplantae > Streptophyta > Pinopsida > Pinales > Pinaceae > Pinus > Pinus taeda. Next base: position 26,667 of record APFE030318773.1, on the reverse strand, counting down.
AAATGAACAACCTACTGAAGATAAGAATGGATTAATGAGGGAAATATTTCCTGGATGAGGCAACCTACCACATCCTTAAATATATCTCTTGCATGATAAAATATAGCTCACAATAAAGACATGAAGAAGAGACAAAAAATTTGGCAGAAAAGACCTTAAGCCATAATCTCTATTCTCACATTGTCTCTACATTTTATCTTTCCATGATAAAAATCTATAATACAATTATGAAACCACCTCAACTTCTCTTACCTTGATACCTCATAAAGAGACAAATTAGGATGAGACAAAATAGGAAATAGAAACATGCTTCTGATAAAAAATATATCCCAAGATTGAAATACATAAAGGTGGTACACTAGGTCTTCATGATTGTATGTGAGAAAGAGGCTAACATCACCCCCCCCTCCCACACCTTCCCCCTCCAAATACTGACAAGGCAACATAGACGAGTACCATCTCCAAGTATTCATGTTGAAACTCATTATCTGAGTCTCAATGAAGAACTATCTAAAAAATGGATGTTGAAAATTCCAATTTACAAAGAACATGCTAAGAGAAGTGAATTAGTTGCAAGTCTAACACAGTCTTGAAAATGCTTGACAACTCAATCTAATGCCAAGTTGCAATGTAAATGGATCCACATGTCCTTTGCTAAGTCGAATGACCATCCAAGTGAACACAAATTTCCACAATTTTTTTCTCTCAACTAGCATCCCAATCTCAATCATGTGTATCATTGAAATACAAAACATTGAACCATAATTCCTTCAAAGGTTTCTTTCCCATCTGGAAAATTTTTATACCCATTTGGAAAAAAATTGGTTGTGTTGTTGTAAAAAAATTTGGTTCGACAACCATCTTCAATTTCATCACCAATTCCCCCCTTTGTCAATTGAAAAGAGAGACCAATTCACTTGATTCTTGAACTCCCCCCTTTAGGTGTAGGAGAGTTCCTTCATTGTACTCCCCCTTTTAGGTGCATGACAGTACCATCTTATTTTCACTATCAACTGCAATATTTGTCTGCACTCGAGAATGAATTCATTGGTAGAACTGATGTAGTCACTTGGTTTTTGATGACCAATCCCAAGGATCAATTTGTTCATAGTCAATATTCAATCTTGTAGTTTTGTTTCTTTTGGAGCATTTCTATGATGGATGATTCCTCTTTCCACAATGGTGACAAGGATGAAGATCAAAACAATTATCTTCAATGTGACCAATGTGATTGCAATGTTTACACTTTTCTTTCTCCTCATTATTGTTTGATGTTTCATTATCCAAAAAAAATGCATTGATAAATTTGAATGGTTTTGAATAATCTAGAATATGAAAGGTACTATGATCTTTATCACATCCTAACCCCTGTCGATTTTTGTTGTACTATATTTCTTCCCAAGGTCTAATGTCTGGCTTGGAAAAAGAAGGCTAAAGTTGATCATGTAAAACTTCATTATCCTCTATACTTGTAGTTGTATTGGTGACTATATTAAAATCACCAACTTCATCATCTTCATGATCATTTTACTCTTTAAAAAGAACTTTGTTATGAATGATTATTACTTCAAAAAAAAATTGTTCAAGTTCATCTTGAAGAAGCTAAATTAGAGTTTTGAGAAGATCAACTTGAGCTTGCTTTACTTTCAAACAAGTTGCCACTGACTAGAGAGTATTTTTGCGAATGATTATTGCATTATCTCTAGTGCTAATTATCACAATATTCAATAACTCCAAAAACTCATACTTCACTCCATTTGAACTGACTCGCTTGAACTCCCTTGCTTGAATCTGCTTACTTTATTCACTTGAAATAACTCTCTTGAACTTTACACTCCCTTGTACTCTTGAACTCTCTCGCTTGTAACCTTTTGTTTTGTATCATATTCGCTTGATTTAGTTTCAGGAAGATGAGGTGTCAAATACCATTAAAAATTCATCGAAACTAGTGATTTTTACAATGACTCGAGTCTTAACTACTCAACCATATCAAGCTTGACTTACAATGATTCAAACAGGCGTTGGGTTTAACTGAAAGTGCACATGATAATTCCAATTCAACTAGATTTTGATGTTGACACTTACAAATAACTATTGTAAGTACAATTCAACTTGATTACATGCAAATTACAATTGATCTTTTGAATGTTTTACAATGCATTGAGTTCATAAGCTTGATTTGTACATTGATTTCATTGATTGATGCAAAATTGTTATTGAACACTAATGTGATTTGGTTGTTGTACTTGAACATGTGTTATTAAATTTCATGTTCTTGCATTTCCTTAAATTGCTTTGGACTTTGTGTATTGCATGAAATGATGAATGGTGAATATGTCAAAACTAGACATAAAACAACATGAAGCTCCATGAAAAAATTACCATCACACAGAACTCAAAGTGTTGCTAAAATCTCCTTATTCAACTTCAAGAAAATTTAAAGCATGGAAAAAAAGATTCAATTTTATTATGAGCATCACTCTTGCAATGATAATGTCCAAATACATTTTAAAACCATTATAATCCTCACCAACAATAAATGTGAAATTTCAATCATTCATAATGATGAAAGTTCCTATGAACTATGAATCACCAACTCTTTAAATTTTAATCTCTCCAAAAATATATGAAATCCACCTATTACTCCAAAAAAAAATTGAAAACATCTTTCATGAAACTATAACCCTCCAAGAGTAATATTTTGATTTTTAGTCCACCTATTACTCCAAAAAAAAATTGAAAATATCTTTCATGAGGCTATAACCCTCCCAGAGTAATATTTTAATTTTTTATCCCTCAAGATATATGAAGTCCACCCATTACTCCAAAAAACTTTAAAAATATTCTTCATAAAGATATATGAAGTCCACCCATTACTTCAAAAAACTTTGAAAATATTCTTCATAAATATATATGAAGTCCACCCACTATTATTAAAAAAACTTTGAAAATATTCTTCATAAAGCTATTACCCTCCTAAAGTAATAATATTTTAATTTTTAAACTACCTATTACTCCAGAAAAAATGAAAATATCTTTCATGAAGCTATAACTCTCTCAAAGTAATATTTTAATTTTTAATCCCTCAAGATATATGAAGTCCACCCATTACTCCAAAAAACTTTGAAAATATTCTTCATAAAGATATATGAAATCCACCCATTACTCCAAAACTTAGGAAATATTCTTCATAAAAATATATGAAATCCACCCATTACTCCAAAAGACTTTGAAAAATACTCTTCATAAAGATATATAAAGTCCACCCATTACTCAAAAAAAACAAAACAAAACAAAACTTTGAAAATATTCATCCTAAAGCTATTACCCTCCTAAAGTAATATTTTAATTTTGTTTGTGGAAATCTTTATACGTATCCATATCACTATATAATTTCTAAAAAATGATACGATTTGATTCGACTTTTCAGGAGAAATACCCTTGTGCTATGACAACGCACTGCAGCAATCCATATGGTCGTGAATCTGACATCAAAGTTTAGGCTAGATTGGGACCAGATAGGCTTAGCGTGGTAGCAAATTAATAAAATATGGTTCTTTATTGTAATATTGATGTGATTTTTTTCTGGCATTTTTTTTCCTGTTACTTTTGTGTGATTAAGAATTTAAAAAGTGAAATATTGTATTGCAAAATTTCTTGTTTCTATGATGTATGGGTTTGTTTCTTTTTAATTTAAATATTTATGACAAATTGTAGTTGATTTGTTGAGGGAAAATATTGAACATCATGTATCAAGCCAATGATTGGTTCTTTTTTCATCTTGTCTATTGGATGAGAATAAAGTGATATTCAATAGACAAGATGAAAAAGCACTGGGCCAATCATTGGATTCTTCTTCAATTGCCTTTTCATCTTGTCGGTTAGATGATAATAAAGTGATATTCAATAAACAAGATGAAAAAGCATTGAGCCAACCATTAGAACTACAGTCTGCAAACAAGATCTAGACTTAAATCCACTCAAGAATGAAGAGTGATGTCTGTAGCCCACATTCAAAGTCACAAATTTAATGTGTCATTTCCTTTTAGATATGACCACTCTTATTCTCATGTTGATCCACAAATAATAAGAAATATTCCTACACTTTTAGAGATAATTTACATAGATTTTGATGGCTACAGGTTTTTACTAAAACTATAATATTCACATAATTTATCTTCTCCAAAAAAATCTCTTTCTTCCATTTTATTTTTTAAGAATAATGCATAGCTCCAAATTTATGGAATTCAAATTTAAAATTGTAGCTAACATATTGCTTGATTGAGGCAAATTTTGACGTGAATAATTGCCAGATCACTCTTCTTTTCACTCATTTGTATTGATTTGTTCACCATCGAAACCCATTGCCACCAACCCTCTGGTATGGTTCGAAAATCACAACTTGATCACTCTTCTTTTCACTCATTTGTATTGATTTGTTCACCATCGAAACCCATTGCCACCAACCCTTTGGTATGGTTTGAAAATCACAACTCTGAAAACATTTTTTTTTATTTATTTTTTTTTTATTTTTTTTAAATTTATTTTTTTATTTTTATTTATTATTTAATTTATTTTTTTTACCTCCGAAAAATAACTCCTCTTCTCTCTTCTCTATATATATATATATATATGTTAAAAATCATTATGCGGTTAAATCTTGCATGTAGCACAAATTGTTGGCAATTACGAGTCTTAGAGTCTGCAAACTTTTCAATGCAAGTAGTGTTTTTTAAACTATATCTTTTACACAATTATTATGTATCACACTGGGTTATATGTTACTATGGATCAAATTGTCACAACCAATTGAACCATTATGTTAGCAAGAGGACCACTATCTCTATAGACATCTCTTTTAATAAATATTGTATTTTATTTAGACCTATATGTTTACATGAACTAATCCTCACAATCCATGTGGGGTAGGAACTAATGAGCTTCTATATTAATAAAAGCTTCATATCAACATTCACATTAAAAAACAAAGTGATATGATTTCTTATTATTATAATTGTTATATTAATAGCAACCACAAGTCAAATGTTAAATGGGTCCACAAATTATGATATTAAAAATAGGGTGGTCCCTAACAAAAGGAGAATGTTGTCACATTAATCTAGGGATTTACTTCCAAGAGTCAACCTTTAAAATGACCACATTTGTATTATAAGCAATAGATTAAAAATCACCATGTGTCACTATTATTATGTATATTGTATTATTCATAATACACAATATTAAAAAAATTATTAAAATAAAATAACATAGCTCTAAATTAATAATGAAACATTGATTAATGTAAAATTTGATTGTCATAAGAAAAGAAATTAACTAATATTTAATAAATTATGGGATTAATTAAAAAAAGTGTAAAATATTACTAGGAAACTATCCTAATTAATAAATAAATTCATATTATTAAAAAAAAACAAAAAAAAACTACTTATCCTTTAAATTTAATTACCATATTTAAAAAAAACATTATTTCCCTATAACAACCTACTATACTACGAAACTAACAACCTATTAAACTACTATATTGATATTTAATTAATCTTCTAACGAAACAATATTGATATTTAATTAATCTATATTGATATTTAATTTATAACAACCTACTATACTACGAAACTAACAACCTATTAAACTACTATATTGATATTTAATTAATCTATATTGATATTTAATTAATCTTCTAACGAAACAATTACAAACACAAAAGTTGAAATATTTAAATAACATAAAAACATAAATATTATAAAATTAAGATCTCTAATTATAAATTACGAGATATAAATACTTATAAAATAAGATTTATAATTATAATTAACTAATATATCTAATACTGTTAAAATAAAAAATTATAAGTTTTTAATAATTGAAATTAAAAAAAATTAAAGTTAAACGTAAAAAAATAAATTTCCAATTACATGATAGGATACCTTGTCTATAAAATTCTAAAATACTATAACTTTAATACAAATATAATCTTGAATAAAAAAACTTAAAGATTTGCCCCTTGTAAAGGAACTTAGTGTTTTTCTTTTTCTATATAAAACATCAAAATAAGGAGACCGCTTATGCGAGACACGTATTCGTGGGTGGACAAAGATTTTTTGATTTCGGGTGACATTTGCTTTCCCCAACAAAATAGATTGGAATTTGATTAAAGGTGAATTGTGAAAGCAACTTGATCCAGTTTTGTTGAAAGTGGGTCCACATAGGATTCCATATTAGCTTTTTCAGCGAAGTTGCTACGAAAGACATATACTTTCATAATTGAAGTGTCATCATTAGGTGGGATGGCAATATTCCAAATTCAATTGTGATTGTGGTATCTTTCAAAACCCCGGGAGGGTGAATGAGAATATAACTGAAATTGACTTACAATGTTAATGGTGTGAATTAAAAGCAAGCAAACTTATTTTTTAAGATATATTAAATTTGTGAGTGAGAATAGGAAGAAAAACAAAAGAAATGATAGGAAAAAGGAAATAATAGAAATAGAATTATTTTTATTTTAAGAAAAATAATTAATTTGAGTAATAATGTTTTTCTTTTATAATTTTGGAATTTAATATTTTACTTATTTGAGTTAAAGATATTTCTAATCAATTTTAATAAATGTATGGTAGGTTTTGTAATAAACAATTAAGTTGTGAGATAAAAAATATTTTTGGATGAATAATTATAATTTAGTTTTGTAAAAGTTGTAAGTTATATTTTGTAAAAGATTAAGACCGACCTTTGATTTGGTAGGAGTGGAAGTTTATTTATATGTTTCTATATATTCTTTAAAAAAAATTGAGTCTTAATTAAGTATGAATGTTAAATTCATATATAAACAACCAACAATGACATTACTTCAAAGTAATACCAACTTTAATTACCATCGTGAGACTCCATCCCACCTTATAATAAATTACAATATTTGTCTATTCACATATCATGTCATATCAATAAATGTTATATATTGTTTTGTAATGTTATATAACTTACAACTTCAAACTTATGTCATATGTCTTACACTAACCCATGACCATGTTTATTACTCAAATCCATTATGCTTTGATAACTATAACCTTTGCATAGTGTAATAACACAATTTTGATAATGAGAGTCATTCAATTATGATGAATGCAAAAGAGGTTAAGGTCCTATGACATGACTCTTGGCATAAATTATTATAAAAACATTAGCCAAGATGTGAACATCGATATGGTTACCCACTTAGTATATTTGTATATGACAATGTCAATTATCACTTTAAGCCACCAACTAATCAGTAATGTAAATTTTATAAAAGAGATGTCACGAGCCTCTTATCAAATATCAATATCTATCTCATAAATATGTAATCAAGATGTTGTTGCAACCTCTTTTTTAACCTTTTAAATACAACATACAACTGCCTCATAATTTGCTAGCTATAAAAATATTTTTCAGCGCTAATATCATAAGCATCAATAAAGATAGTAAACCATCAATTTCTATATGCAAGTAAAACAATGTGTTATAGGAAGATAACTAACATACTTTTACTAAGGGACCCCACTTATTTTCATTTATTTTTTAAGGGATAAGCCTTTGTAACCTTGCTCTAACCTCATAGCTCACTAATAAGGGTTTGATTAGCCAATTTATAGCGATCTAACCTTCCCCAAATCCTTTGCAGCACAGATTGAAAAAGTTTGAAGCCCCTCATTAAAGGCCAACTTTCCTTCACTCTATGCAGTAAGGGTTTCCTTTCTTTCTTATTGGAGAGAAGGAGGATAGCGATCTTATTATTTTGTAGCACCCCTTATTTTATGGGCTCCAATGGAATATACACGAACCAATTGACTTTGAATTACAATCTTAAACATGATATACCATTAATTTTTGTTATTTAATTGTGCCTCTGACACAAACCTAATCAGATCTTCATTGATCTTCTCCTTTCTATTCAATTGTGCACCTTCTCTGACCAAATCCTTTGAAAAACATGCATAATTAAACTTCTTTAGAACCCCTTAGAAATAATAGTGGAATTATTTAAAAAATTGAATGATCCTCTATAAAATATGGAATGGAAACTTCACCTGTTAATTTGGATTACATTGGCTTAACTTTGAACCCCAAAACCCTAATGTTGGGCATGGGATCCCCTAAGGGAAGTTTTGGGGCTAAAAGCCCAGATCTTGGCTAAAAAGTGTAAATATGTTGTAAAGACTTCGCAATTTGTGGGCACGGAGCGCGAAGTTGTAAATGAGTCATAGGGTTGTCTGCCCTCAATTTTGTACTGTAATGTTGGCTTTAGAGATCTACTCATGGTCCGCGGACCATGGGATTGTATAAATAGAGTGAGGCTCTAAGTTGTAGAGAGTTGAAAAAAACAATAAAGAGAGAAGAAGTAGATGAAGGATGGAGAATTGAGTCTTGTCTGAAGTGTAGAGTCGAGTCTTTGGGTCGTAGAGTAGTCTCTACAACTGAGTGCGCAAAGGCCTAGTAGTCTGCAGCTGAGTGCATAGTGCAAGTTGAGTCTATAATCATTGAAGCATTAATAAAGAGAAGTTTTATACCATTCCTGTGTATTTATTTACTGTTTTCTGCATTGAATGTATTGGGTATAAATTGCATTTATGTTGTTTATATGATGCATGAACATATATGATTGTGTTGATTAAGTAAATGTGAGATAAAGTATCTATTACACGAAGTTAACTAACATCTGTAAGAAGATAGTAAGATACGCAGTGTAATTTGGGGAAATAGCACAGATCGCTACCATAGCAGCGTGAAAGCCTCTCAACTATTGGTTATGGCTGGGAGCACGCAATTATAACAGATCACGAAGGTCTCACAGGTTAGAATAGTGCGCGAAGTAACCTACGCTAAGGTAGGCACAGTTGGACTAAATCGACCCCTCAAACATCTCTAGGGTGTGGAAACTTGGTCCCAGCATCCCCCCATACTGCTTCGAGTGAGACTTCAGTCCGTACACTGCGGGCTAATGTCGAAAGGGCCAGTAGTGTAGGGATTTGTTTGGCCAATTAACTCCAAACCTGGGTTAGGCCACCTCAAGCCAACTAGATAAGGTTTGTAAGGTGGAGTTAATTAGCCAAACAAATCTTCTAGTTTGAAAGGAAGGTGCCAAAAAAGAAACGCTTACAGGCCTTGAATTGGGTATTTCACGCTACACTCGCGAGGTGGTGGGGTATGCACAAAGGGAGCTTTGACGAATGGCGCAAGTGTAGGAGGATGATGTGCACACGGTTTGGGAAGCCTAGAGTGCGATTGACAAATAAATACAATGGGAAGGATAATCTGCATGCATATCTATCTAGGTGGATGCCTACATATGGAAAACAACCTATGCGAATGTGCATGAACTCCACGCTGAGAGGTATGGTCAATAAACGTGTGTTGGGGGATAAATGTGCAGTTGGTTCTTAAGGTTGGATAGACAGTATGTGAGAAGAATAGTCACGCAGAAGGTTATCCCCGCTGGAAGCATTTGACAAGATGTGCAACATGCTAAACAAGGTATGAAATGCGCAACGAAGGGGTTAGGACCTATGCATACTCAGACAGATGCCTTTTTGGTTGGTTGATAGAGTAGAGGGCATAATACCTATGGAGTCTATCATGTCTAGTACGCGCATAGTGGCACTCATAGGGGTAACGAACCGCAGAGCCCTGGAAGAAAGGCTTGCGTCGTTGGAAGGCCTCAAAGACGAACAGTTAGGACTCAATGAGGAGATCCAGCAGGGTGATCTTAGGCTCCAAGAACTCATGAATGAAAGAGTTCGATTGAGGGAGAAAAGCACCATGGCAGAAGCGAAAGTCAAGAAGCTTGAGGAAGGAATAAAGAAGGACTTTCTCGATAGAAAGACTATAGTGATAAAGCAGGACGAGCTCGATTACATTGACAAACTTGGGGACCACTGCTAAGAGTTTCTCAGTTTGCTACATGGGATGGGACCATATGTTATTAAGGAAATCAGAGATGGCGGTGCAGTACAGTTGGAGAAGTTAAATAGCAAACTCTTCTAAGGGAAAGTAAATGGCAGTCGTTTGAAGCTATACACAGGTGGCTCGGCCAGTTGACTAGCCATAGGAAGCACAGTCTTAGCACTCTAGGCAGCTGAAAGGAGGCACGAGACTATAAAATACTATGCCCAAAAGCTACGCGATGTAAGGACTGCGCGCAGTAGCGAGGTGTCACAGGGTCCGCGACAGTTCAACAGTAGCTGCGATGTTGCGTGGGTTGGCTAGAAAGTGACCGTTATAGTTACTATTCATGATGTGATGCTTGGTTTGAGACCAAATGGAGCAGATGATAGGCATTTAAGGCTAACTTTATGGGCTAGATTTGGGAAAATCTGCCGCCAAGGGAGCATTAATGGACCGGATTTGGGGGGAACGGTCAAATTCGAATTCAAAAGGCATTATAAATTGCAAAAGGCTGCCCAGCAAACAACACTTGGCCATTTGAAAATCAAGCTATTGCACCCAAAGATTCATGAACCCTGATTTGTTCGATCTTTTGAAGTCGAAAGCATTGTTTGAGCACTTACCTGAGTCATTGAGATATTTGTGGAACAACAATATGGTAGCGTTTGAAGAAGCCATGGATACCGAAGAGATGACCGCTGAAGAGGCCGCACAGGCCATGACGATAGGAGATGCCCCTGAAAGCGGCGAGATAGTCGCCGAAATCCCTAAATCACCATGCACACCGAGGCCCAAGAAAGATAAGCAGCCTATGGTACTGGTGCGCGTGACCCCTAGAAACCTGCTAAGAACTAAACTTACCATTGAAGAAAAGGGGAAGGCGATCAATTTCGAAGTCGAAGAGGAGGAAGAAGACCTTGAGGAAATCCTGGTGGAAGAGGAGGAGGACAAAGACATGGAGGAAGAAACCAAGGGCATGGACCCTCTAACCAGGTTTCCTGCATATGTTCCTTTGCAAAACGGGAAAGTAAGGGTGCCCAAGGACCTAGATGAGAGCAAGAGCTCTCTGCAGACTCTGCTACTACTCGATGATATCATTTTTGATGGTGCGCACTTGGGATGGGTGTCGGTTCTAAAATTTGAAGACTAGGATCTTGCAGACCACGAGAAATTCCCACATCTGGAAACCATGCAGCTAATGTGACCGAAGAAAACCATAGCGGTGGGATTCATAAATTTGGAGCCGCACAAGTGGTTGCGAGGAGTAGAGAAAGCAGGGTTGTTAAACCTGCTTTGGGTGCTGCATTACCATCACACCCTAGTGACTATCTTTGTCATCATGTAGCTTCTCTGCCTGGTGCATGATGGGTGTTTGTGGCTAGAGGAGCCCATCCCCATCACAGACCACCTAATTCACAGAATTACCTGACTCCCTTGCAAAGGGGAGGATCCAGCAAACATATATGAGGGTAAAAGTGATGATTTGGTTATCGCAGAGGCCATGAAGAAAAGGTTCAAGATGGAGAAGAAAAAGAGATGGTACGCAATCTCCAGTATCAATAACACTACGGTCAAAGTCGCGATGTAGATATTGGTCGGTAAATTCATGCAGAAGTGTCGCGTGGATGAGGTGCCCACGCCGGTGGTTGCACTTGCTGCGCAGTGTACAGAGGGGGTCTAGTTTAACTGGGCAGATTACTTGTGTCGAGAATTCCTAGAAAATTGTCACGAAGTGCATGAACACATGAAGACTTTCCACTATGCATGGCTTCTGCTATCCATTGTGCTGGTGGCTTGGGAATTTCCTGAGGACAGCCAGTTCCCCATGATTGCGAAGGATCTTCCAGAGGAAATGAAGTAATCTTCGTTGTGGGCAACTAAATATGCGCAGAGGATCCGAGACAACAAAATATTCTAGGTGTTCATGGAGATGACCATCAAAATGGGGATTAACCATAATTCACGGTTATCGCCCATTATCTACAACAGTTTGCAGAGCTTTGCGGAGTTCAAGGTGGACTTCCATTATGTACATATCTGGGCATGCAAGGACCCCACGAAGAAATGGAACGAGCTCCCCTACCTGGCCACGGACGATGCCATATTCACTGTGCCTGAGTCGTGGCCGCTGGAGTGGCACGCTCTAGCCAGCTCTGGGTGGAATCAGAGAAGTCCACTGCACAAAGGAAAAAGGAGGAGGCAAAACTGTGGATGGCGCATTTGGCAGAGAAAAGAAGGAATGAAGCAATAGCTGCCAAGGCACAAGAGGCGCAGGATGCTGAGAAGGTAGTAGCAGAACAACAGAAGGCAGCAGAAAAGGAGCGCAAGGGCCAGAAGTTGCTTGTGCTTAAACAGGAGCCCGAAAGAGAGGATGGTGGCATGGACCCACAGACAACATCCACAAAAATCAAGCGATAGTGCCCAAGAGAATAGGTGGGGCCATAAAAGAAGTTGAAAGCCTCCAAGACTTCTTTCAATCCGATCACCCTCACTAAGGGGGATCTTTATGACATAGAGGAGACAGTGTGGAACGTCACTATGAAGGCCCTCCAGCGATTCGTGGAGGAAAACCAAATGGTGTTGGGGCCCTCCAGACACAGATACAGGAGTTGCAGGTGCGCACTCCTCAGGCTGGTACTCTATCGACCAGCCTCGCAGCAGGCATGACCGCGACTGAGGAAATGTTGCGTGTTTGCACGACCAACACTATAGTGCTGCCAGAGGGGGCACTGGTTACAGAAAATGAGGCCAACGGGCCTATGGTCATTACGCTAAAGGGAGTTGGGATAAACATGGCTACGCTCCCTTGGGAGATGCTATATGTGCTACAAGATGGAATGACTACAGAATTGCGGGCCAGGGAGGGCCACACGCTCCAAGTGATGAGCGAGCAACGTATCAATATTGAACAATTGAGCTCTTAGCGTTACAAGGTTGTGACCTAGAACAGACAACTAGTGCAGATGATTGAGGAAGCCTACCAGATGGTTCCTGAGTTGGCCATCCCAACAGAGGAACGAGCGGAGGTGTGCATCCAAAGGCTAGCAACAGGAGTACGCGAGGTGAAAGAAGAAATGGCTAAGGTTCAGCTGGAGCTAAACCTTCAGATTGTTGAGCTGTAATTGAAGGTGCAACCTTTAACTTTTCCTCAAGTGAAGGAACAACACGTCAGTGCCATTACAGCAAGAATAACGGAGATCAGCAGTGTAGTGAAGGACTGCACCAAACTATTTGAAGAGTCGTTCGAGGTCCTCACCACTCTGCAGGAGGACCCAAATATACAATGCTTAGAAACAGAGGCACACAAGCTACATCAACAATACGATGAAGTAAAAGGGACTGCACAGATGGTGGCCCTTACATAGAGGCTCGTGCGGATGCAACAGGAAAAAGTGCTCAAGGAGCAGGTAGAGGTTGCGCGACATAAGGAAGTTCTCTTGAAGGCGCGTGTGCAGCCATGGATCGATGAGGCATTCATCATTACAACCTTGATTGAAGCCAAGCTCCTGCAGATGAAGGGAACGTAGGAACAGGTGAAGGGAAGCATTTCAGCTACAACAGTCTCTAAACAACGTGTCCAAGAGGTACAACAGGCAGTTGCTCAGTGTGTTTTCGATCTTGTAGCAGTCCAAGTAGAGTTGGGAGGTCTTCGCGCGAAGATCTTCGCACCAACAGAGTGACTCAAGGGTGAGTCAATGTTTGTGTTGGGGGCTTGTTGGGCATGGGATCCTCTAAGGGACGTTTTGTGGCTAAAAGCCCAGATTTTGGCTAAAAAGTGTAAATCCGATGTAAAGACTCCGCATTTTGTGGGCGCAGAGTGCGAAGTTGTAAATGAGTCATAGGGTTGTCTGCCCTCAATTTTGTAATGTAATGTCGGCTTTAGAGATCTACCCATGGTCCGTGGACCATGGGATTGTATAAATAGAGCAAGGCTCTAAGTAATTGAGATAATCGGAGAAGAAGTAAAGGAATGATGAAGAATTGAGCCTTGTCTGAAGAGTAGAGTTGAGTCTTTGGGTCGTAGAGTAGGAGAAGGCTCTGCAGCTGAGTGCACAGAGGCCTATTAGTTCACAGCTGTGTGCGCAGACCCCTGCAACTGAGTGTGCTGGGCAGGTTGAGTCTGTAACCGTTGAAGCAATAATAAATAGAATTTTTATACCATCCCTGTGTATTTATTTACTATTTTTTGTATTGAATGTATTAGGTATAAATTACATTTCTGTTGTTTATGTGATGCGCGAACATATATGATTGTTTTGATTAAGTAAATGTGAGATAAAGTATTTGTTTACGCGAAGTTAACTAACTTTTGTAAGAAGATAAGTAAGATACGCAGTGTAATTCGGGGGAAATAGCGCCAATCGCTGCCATAGTAGCGCGATAGGCTCTCAGCTCCTAGTTAGGGTTGTGAGCAGGTGATTATAACAGATCGAAAAGGTCTCACAGGTCAGAATAGTGTGCGAAGTAACCTGTGCGAAGGTAGGCCGAAAGGGCTATTAGTCCAACTATGCCTACCTTCGCGTAGGTTACTTCGTGCACTATTCTGACCTGCGAGACCTTTGTGATTTGTTATATTCATCTGCACACAACCCTATCTAGGAGCTGAGAGACTTTCAACACAAAACCAGAATTACAATCTTTCTTCTCTTTGAGCTCTCTTCCTCCATGTTATGCTCTTTTCACTTCACTCTTGTTTTCTGCCCAAGAGAGTTTATTTATACAATTACAAAGATGAATGATTTGAGTACTCAAATTATGGATTTGTGTCCTCCTAAAATAGGCAAATTAAGTAAAAATCCAATTCTCCCTATAATTCCTCAACTACATACTAGAACTAGTAAAATTGTTACATTACATGGAAAAATAAAATTAATTCCTAGAAACCTCGATAACAAACTTAGAAAACAAATGAAATGTAAATGATGTTCATGCTTTAGACTCCCATGGAAGAAAGGACTAGTTCATGGGATCTCTCCCATGAGTTATTTTTGGCGTGTAGAGGGAGGACTTAGGATTGGAATGAATTAGACGAAACCCCTTAAACGTTGACCATTTTTTTGAAAAACCTGCAAGCATGTGAAGTCTCACCTAAGGCAACCTCCTTTACATTACATAAATGAAAAATTCTTGGATGATGCAAATGAAAAGACCTCCTTGGTATATATAGGAGTCTAAGGTGTCACAATATAATAAAATCTTACATAACAATAATAATGTAAGGGGACAACAATAAAAATATGGGGGCTACATGGGCACAACAATAAGAATATGGGGCTATATTAACAATAACAATCTGGGGGCCCACGGGGTTTTGGATTGACGGTGAATGGGTGCACTGTTAAGGCACTCCTTGCGATAGGTCACTAGTTCAAATCCCCTGTGGGTGCTCACCTACCAAAAAAAAAAATAACAATCTGGGGGCTACACTAGTATTATAGGGACCTAACATGCCCCTCTTCTTCAAAAACATGTTTCCCTTAACTCTTGAGTAGTTTTGGATGCTTATGTATAAACTTATCATCCTCCCATGTGGAATCTTAAGGGGATAAGTTCTTCCACTTAATGAGATACTCTGAAATTGATTGATTCTGTAGCTATTGGGTTCTTATTTTCATGACTGATTCAAGCTCCATTATGATTTTTCCTTCTTTTTCAAGTTCTAGAAATACTATTTGAACTGGGAGCTTGTCACCATAACCTTCTTTAAGCATTAAACATGGAAAATTGGGCGTACTTGTGAAGACGTAGGCAACTCCAATTTGTATGCCATAGTACTAATATTTTGCAACACCTTATAAGGACCATAATACTTGGGTGATAATTTATTATCCTTCTTAGCTTGCTTGAGGGACATTTGTTTGTATGGTTGTAGCCATAAAAATACCCAGTCGCCTACATCAAAACTTCTTTCACTGCGATGTTGATTTGCCTGTTGTTTCATTCGATTTTGCATCAGAGTGAGTTTATCCATTAAGAGATGGAGAAATTGTTGTTGATGGTCAATGTGATCCTCCACTGCTTGAACCTTAGAAATTTCTCTTAAAGATGATTTAATGGATTGTGGATGGTATCCATAAAATTCCATAAATGGCATCATTTTTGTTGCAGTATGGAAGGAAGTGTTATAACACCATTCAGAAAGAGGTAACCATTTGACCCATTATGTTTGTTTATCGGATACAAAGAAATGAAGATATCCTTCCAAACATTTGTTCACTATCTTTGTTATCCCCTTAGATTTAGGATGATAAGATGAGCTATGAGCTAATTGAGTACCAAGACAAGAAAATAATTTCGTCCAAAAATTTCCAGTGAAAATGGGATCTCTGTTACTTGCAATAATCTTTGGGTTTCCATGTATCTTTTGAATTGTTTCCATAAATGCAGTAGCAATTGTACTTGCTTTAAAAGGATGAGATAGTGCACAAAAGTGTGCATACTTGGTAAGTCTATCAATTACCACCATGATGATACTTTGTCCTTTAGACTTGGGTAAGCCTACGATAAAATCCATTGATACCTCCTCCCAACGCTGACTTGGAATAGATAAAGGTTGTAACAAACTCGAGATATTAATTGTCTCAACTTTATTTTGTTGGAAAACCAAACATTCTGACAAAAACTTTTGAGTACGATATTGAAGGCTATCCCAAAACAATTCCTTCTTAAACATGTGGTAAGTTTTTAAAAATCCTGAGTGCCATTTTAAGGGGTTGGGGGGCGTGTGCAATTCTAAAAGAATAACTTGTTTGAGTTGGGAATTCTTACAGAGATATAAGCGATCTTTGTACCATAATTGTTTCTCCTCCAATTGTTTGAGCACCTTGTCAACATGGTGAACATGATCCTTCCAAGACTTGTTGTAGATTAGTATACCATAAAAACATACTAACACAAATTTTCTAAGGAAAGGTTTGATAATGGAATTCATCAAACCTTGAAATATGGAAGGTGCATTAGTAAGGCCAAAAGGCATGACCGAAAATTTATAATGACCTTCATGACCTCTGAATGTTGCTTTTGGAATGTCTTTAGCTTTCATTCTAATTTGATGATAACTTGAACAAAGATCCAACTTGGTGAAGTAAATTGCTCCATGTAATTCATCCAACAATTCATCAATGACAGGAATGGGAAATTTATCTTTAATAATGAGCTTGTTGAGCTCCCTATAATCTGGACACATACGCCATGATCCACCCTTCTTGTGCACCAATACTATTAGAGCAAAGAAAGAAATTTGACTAGGTTGAATTATACCAACATCTAGCATTTCTACAACCACACGTTAAATTTAACTCTTTTGGGCATAGTGATATTTGTAAGGCCTAATGTTTGGAGGAACACCTCCTAGAATCAAGTGAATAGAATGATCACAATCATGAATTGGTGGGAGGACTTTGGGAATCTAAAACACCTTTGAATGATTTTCCAAGACTTTTTGGAGATATGGAGAAATAGATGATTTCGATGTTTGAACCTCTAGTGAGAATAATTGTGCAATTATGGCCCATTGTTCTTTCTTCAAAATATTTGTCATGCTATTAGAGATGATTATCTTCCATGGTTTCAATGTGATACCCCTTAATTCAATTTATTTTCCTTCCCAAAAAATAATCAAGAAAAGTTCTTGAAAATTAAAATTTGTTGTCCCCAAAGATTGTAACCATTCAACTCCTAGTACAATATCAACATGACCCATTAGAATGGAAAGAATTAGATTATTTAATACATATTCTCTCGGTCAAGTATTTCTAGGCTTGATCGAGGGCACACACATCTAGGATTTACCATATATCCCGCCATTCAACTGTCGAGGATTCCTAGGCCCACCCAGGCACACAAAATATAGCTTTACCACAATCCCACCTTCTCTGGTATAGGGATTCCTGGGCCTTGTGGTATTTCTTTCAGAGACCACCTCACTAAATTTCGAAACCATCTGGAAATATAGCTAAGTGAAATACAAGAGAACCCATCACACCATGGCTATTTGGAAATGGAAAGGCAAGGCTAAAGAACACTATCACACCTGGAAAAACCCATGCCAATGATAGCAAGAGAACCAAATACACACATGCATGCCAAATATAGCAAGGAAATCACACATGCAAATCGATACCTATAAATAATCGTGTTGTAGTTGTTTTATCCTGCTCTTCCTTGATTGATATTTGCTTCCCTTTGTCTTCTTTGTCATTCATTTTCTTTCCTTGATCCAATTCTAGAGTGCTCCAAGAAAACTATGTGTCCAAGCGACAGAGAGAGAGAGAGAGAGAGAGAACTCCAAAACTGAACTAACAAAAAGGTACCAACCGATCCCCATAAGCTTTTGTATTAATTAGGTCTCTATTTTCTTCAATTTTCCATTATTTTCCTTCATTTTCCTCGTTACATGCAACCTATGACCTTTCTCCTTCCTTCTATCCTAATTTCCATTATTTTCATAAATAAAATTCCAATTAATTCCTCGTTCCTTTTCAAAGCCTTTGCCTTTACCTTTTCCAATTTCCTTTAGCCATAATAAACCAAATGAACACCCACACTAGGATGTTTTTCCTAACATTCAACTTGGAATAAGTGTCCCATGACCTTCGTTATTATTTTTCCTTTATTAACTTTATTACATGAATTTTTGACCAGGGTTGTGTTACATGAATAAGTGCCCTAGGGTTTTGGGTTAGAACCCCAACAGATCAAGAGTAATCTATAGCAAGAAACACGCATACAACTCAGGAAACATGCTTAAATAAACAAACTATGTAAGGATGAGCCTACCTGAATGTCCTTCATTTGCGTAGTTCCAGCAAGGTTTAGACCCTCTGCAACTCCCGATGATCTTCGAATTTGCAAATCAACCAATCTGAACATACATAGCACCATATAGATAAAGCATTTTAATGAAATCAACTTTATATCATATAAGTAAGATGATTAGTTATACATCCAAATGACATTCATACAGGAATTATAACAGCATCTGATGCATAAACAAGGTCAATGTCAAGAACAAGACAACGTTTCTTTTTATTGTAGAAAACTATAATAAACACGGAAAGAGTTCACCTGAGTCTTCTTCTTCGGGCTCCAAGCGGAAATGTCCTCTAGGTCCGTCCAGTCTTAGTCTTCAATAGCCTCCTTCCATAACCAATACCATGATATCTCAAACAAGTAGAAGAATATCAACGCTCAAGGAAACAAAGGTTTCCTAAACTTGGGGAAGTGCTTGAAGCATAGGGATACTTTAGACTTGGTCAGGGGATAATCTCAGTATAGTAATTCTATCTCTTCTCTCCTCCTTAAGGCCCTCCCATAGAAGTCTATTTATACTTCTCCCAATTAGTTTTTTAGTTGGGAAACAGTTGGGCCATGGGCACTAGGAGGTAATCAACATGTAAAACCCGTGAAATCTGCCCATAGTTAAGGAAATTTAATTTTTTAAGTGTTTTAACACATATACGCAGGTTGGATATGAAATAACATGTGTTTACATGCTTTTATCACAGGGAAAAGTAGCGTATAGGGAGTAAAACACTGTTTTTAAAATATTTGGACCAAGTCTGGAAGGAGGGGTTTCCCTAGGCCATAAACCAAGCATCACAAATACCAAGGGTGATATTTGGAGCTATTACAAATGCATGGGCTAATAAGTGTTGTTGTAACTAGCTTGAGAGGGTATTAAGCCTTCTTGTTTGTTCTCAGATGAATAATAGAAGTTTATGGTCATATATGCATTCATGAACTATATCTTCCATGTATATCATATTCTTGACGATATTTTGTATCATGTATTCGACATGTCTAGGATAAGATCTTGCTCAAGTAATAAATGTTTAACATTACTATCATCATTGTTATGTTTTTGGAAAGTTCTGGGTAGTGGCCTAAATGCTAGCCTTGAAAAAGTGGCACAGATCTCACAACCACTGACACAGAACTAAGGACTTGGGATCATAACCGCATGGAGACATGCTTATGGGTGTGATTATAGCCTTCCAACTACATGGATGCCATGTTACGGGTGCGATTGGAGTGTCAATTTGGTGAAAATGAGTTCCATCTCAGGGATTGATCACCTGGGGTGGTTGTTAGGCTCTTAAGTGATTTGTAGTCTTTGAGGGATGTCACTTTGGTTCTGGTTAGTTGGGCCCATTTCCATAACCGAAACTTGGGTGTCAGTCATATCATAGTGACAATCAACTCATGTTTACCTTGAAGAGTTTGTAAAAATGGGTAAATGTGGGAGGAGGCGTTACATATGAATTGTGTCTTTGGAGGTGAGTGAATAGGCTCAATATATAGTGATTCATCCTCACAAAGTGGTATGTCTCTTGGGCAAGAAAACTTTATCTTGGAGGGTCTGAATTGAGCACTTGTGGGGTAAATATAATTTCAATTTTTCTCTTTTGGTTATATTAATGAAAATATTGGCTGAAGCTACTAATTTACAACACTCCCTCATAGCTAGGGAGGTAGTTTTAATTCTCTCTCAAGATCAGTCTCCATG
This sequence comes from Pinus taeda, assembly GCA_000404065.3. NCBI lineage: Eukaryota > Viridiplantae > Streptophyta > Pinopsida > Pinales > Pinaceae > Pinus > Pinus taeda. The sequence continues at coordinate 6,221 of APFE030318773.1, read as the reverse complement.
ACCAACCCATTGGTCTCTTAGTAAGGGCCTAAGGGAGTGATCAAAAGATTAGGTGTACAAGTCTCATAGTAAGAGAAGGTTCTTAGTAGTGGGTTCATTAATCAATGTTGTTCATGAGGAAAAAATCTCCAAGGATATGAAATGGTTTCTTAGTTAATATCAATGACCTAAGAGAGTAATCAAATTCCATCTCTAGGACCATCACACTAGTCTCTCAGTCAAAATCAATGACCTAAGAGAGATAACTCATAATAAATCTCCCCGACTAGCCTACTAGTCTCCTAGCAAGACACAAAGACTCAAGGGAGTAATCAAGATCAAACTCTCTAACCACACCAATGATCTCCCAGTCAAACTCAATGACCTAAGTGGGTACATAGGTTCCATATCCCTGACCATAAACAAAGGTCTCTCGTTCAAGCTCAATGACCTAAGGAGGAATCCCTATCTCAATATCAAAATCCCCAACTATATAGTCTCTCAATCCATGGCTCAAGGGAGGAATCCTGATCTCGATCAAACTCAATGACCCAAGGGAGTAATCAAAATAATATTCCCAACCATAAACCATGGTTTCTCATCCAAGCCCAAGGAAGAGTCATGATGTTATACAATCAATGTGTCCTCTTTCCAAGAGAGGGATTCTCAATCATTACATGTTTATCTCAGAAGCAAAAAAAAATTCATTCAAGAGTGAATTTGTCAAAACATCAACAATATGCTTATCAATAGAAATGTATTTGTGCCATGGAACTCTTCTTCGGATAACATCCCTCAATGTGCTTTGACCTGTCATGAAAAAATGGATTCTCATAAATCTTTACACAACTTTGATTGTCACAATATACAATGGTTAATTCCAACACCTGATAAAACAAAACAAAAAACAACTTACGAAGCCAAACTCCTTCACAAAATGCTTAACAAGCAATAATATACTCAACCTCATCCATAGTAAAAGCATAAAAAATGTGCTTCTTACTTGGCAAATATATCACAACAAAACCCAATCTGAAACAAAAACTAGAAGTTCTCTTTCTATCTTCAGAACATCCATCCTAATCAGAATCTACAAATCCATGAAACAAATAGTTCAACAAGCCAATCAGTAGGATTAAACAAGTCAACAAAAAAGTCTCACAACTTCTTCAAAAAAAAGTTCATGGAGGTTTCTATGGACTCGTAGTTCATGATGCCAAATTTTTTAAGGATCTCAACAAAGAATATTTCAATAAGATTATGTCAACCTTTTAATCCTAGGTAGTAATGCATTATACCAATATCCTTCAACCAGATCCCCCTTACACATACACAAGGTACCTAACTTCATATTCTTCTCCCTTTTACTGAGGCAATCCTTCACTTGGCACTTCTACCCATCTTCGTCTTGGAAATCACAACTTATTTTTATAATCAAATATGTTCCCTCTTAGTTCATAGCTCAACATGAGTAATATTCTTGTCACTATCTTTTCTTTTTCTTCCATTCTTTCCATCTACTACTACAACTTTGGAAACATTCATCATGTTCCTGAAATCCTCACTAAGAAGGCATGGTACAATAATAACTACCAACAAATTTATACAAAGATGAGAGACTAATAGAAATAACAATAATAGTAATAAACATGAAGAAGAGATATAAAAATACTTATCTTTTGAGAGGATATAACCTCCTTCTTGATCTTTAGTCCACTTGCATCCATTAGCAACATTATCAGGTTCATCTATATCATCATCATGATGTCATTCCTTTCTTTTCAATAGCTATAATTTCTTCTTTCGACAAAAATGTCCAATCCTAGGATTTTGACCATAAACCCTAGGGTTTTCTTATCCACTCCTTTTTTTTCCAGCTAGGGTTTACAAACCCTAGACTTTCAATCGAATTTAAAAACCCATTAGTATATGTAAAGTCAACACATATGATAGTAATTATTTAAAGGATTGACAACAACATGTTCATCCAATGCCCTTGTCATGATATGATGGGATAATACTAGATATGCATGTGATTATATCTCATGCTTTCACCAAGAATATGATAGTAACAACAATCTTTAAATTTGGGTCTTCAAAATTAGTTATCCATATTTTAATGACAAGATTCATGGCAACTAATTCTTTACAACTTTCTTCAACACCCAACCTTCAGAAATATATTCTCATGATCAAAATTGTGTGTTTATTTACTTCTTCACAACAAAACAATGTGAGTCATTTTCACTTATAGTAGTTTACACACAGCTCACATCATACTAGAATAAATCATACTAGTTCAGAATGCTCATACAATGCATCTTCCTTTCCAAAAGGCCTAGAAGACATTAACTTTCACTCTTGAACATCTCAAATTGTAATGTGTTTTGCATAAGGCTAGGAGCCTTATTCTACAAATTAATTATTCACCTTAGTTCAATATTAGTCTTAAAGAGGAGCTCAACCTCTTCAGTAACACGTATCTCAACATAAGGAAATTACCTTGGCTTAGAAAGGAACTCTACTTATTTGTATTAGACATCTTTTGTACATGTCCTTACAAGATTCTAATTCAATTCCTCTTTAGAATGCCAAACATTTTTGGCTACTTATTTTTATCAAATAGACATATTTTGTACATGTCCATACAATATTCTAATATAATTCATCTTTTGAAGGCCAAACATTCTTGGCTCAAAAATCTGGCAATGCAATCAAAACTTTGTTGGCTTTGAGTTGGCTGAGCTAATTCCATGGTCTTAGTTTCTTTCCTCTGATTGCTGAGAAGCATTCTTCCTTGGAAATGAGTATTAACATCTTCTATTTTTTTGAAAAATAATATGTCACCCTCAATATTTATAACAAAGTGGAGATCAATACTAAAGATATGAATATTTTTAGCTGAGCCTAGATGCACAGATCTTGGTCTCCTTCTCAAGATAATTTAGTCTAAGAAAAAATACTTACTATGCTCAAGAATTCACAATTTATACTCTTGATGATCACAATAAACAAATCGTATAGGAAAGGTTCTTCTAAGAAGTCACTTAGCATATTTTTCATAAGAACTAGGATATCCTTAATTGAAGAATTTTGGCCTCTGAGATTTCTACAAATTCTAGATCTTGATATAAAAGATTTTATCACAAGATTTTGTCCTTCCAAAGAGATAAAGTGGCTTAGTTTTGACTCCTTCCATAGAGACATATAAGATCAAACTTGGTCACTAATTTGGTTCATGCCTTAGACTTGGATTATGCACTTGGATCATCATGAAGGAGCTTAGATCACCAACTTTTAGTTGAGATCATCATCATCACAAATAAATTTTCCATAGTGATAACATGCATTTTCACAAAGGTAACTAGCACTTGCCTTGAACAATACCACATAGATATTTCTTTGATTTTCTTCCAAGACTTGGATTCAATCATAGAAGAAACTTGGATTCCATAGAGAGATTGAACGCCACAAAGAGTTCATATGCAATAAAGGTGGAGCTCATAGAGATGCGTCTAGGAATTCTTGAGTTTAGGATCTTTCATAGAGAAAACTCATATCTTTTTAAAATATAAACTGAGACTTTTCTTCGTAGTGACATAATTTTTTATTCCAAATACCTCGAATGACCATTTTGACTACTCTTCAACCCTTTTTCTCTAATACCATGTTGATTTACTAGTAGCATATAATACTAGAGAAATTTTCAAACTGATAACTACTTCCAATGATACAATTTAACTTCTTTTAGAACATTCCAATCATTAAGTAGTTATACATGAAAATTTCAACCATTAACATTAATATCCATAGATCATTAAATATCATATTAAGACAATAAACAAGAGACAACAAAAATTACCTTTGGAAAACCCCACTCCAAGGGGAAAAACCCAACAACCTTTCCTTATGAGAGAATGTCAAATTCAATCCAATTTGTGCATCAGTCATAATAACATATCTTTAATAAGACATATAGACAAGAACTTACTAGCACAATGACATCCCATAAGTGTTAAGTCAACCCTCCAATATCCAATATATGGTTCCCTTCAATTCTTTAGTTTAGCCATAGAAAATAAGTGTCTCAAAAAACTTGCATATCGCAAAGAATAAGTGCCTTGGTCTACTTCGATATCATAGAGAATTTGTGCCTCAGTCAACTTGCATATCACAGATAATAAGTGCCCCATTTAGCTCATATTGTTCCATAGAGAAATATGCCTTAGGTCTACATTGTTCCATAGAGAAATAGTGCCTCAGAATATGAGAGATAGTAGCCTCAAATTAGTGATCTACTTCCTCATATAAGAGATTTGAATTGTGTCTTTGGAGGAGAGTGATGTTGAAAATGGTACCAAGAAATGCTAAAAATAGCATTGCTATAAATAGCATTTCAGGATATACTCCAACTCTATTGGAAATAGCAAAAAATAGAAATGCTAAAAATAGCATTGCTATAAACAGAATTTCGGGATAGATTCCAATTTTAATTAGTCCCTGAATTAAAATGAGAATTTGGTCTCAACATCTATTTGAAAAATAATTAATTAATTCATCTTGAGTTAATTAGTTCGAGAAAATCAAACATGAAGTCTTTGTGAAGACATGCAGCAGTTATCCCTTTGATTGAGGAAGTTATCCCATAATTAAGGAGATAAGGATGAGTTGCATTTGAGTTGTAATTAGTTAGCTCAGTTAACCGAGTTAAGTCCAGTTAAATTAGTTCCAAATAGTTGGAGGAACTAATTGTGAGTTCAGTCATTTAATGCATACATGCATGCAACTAGTGTACTCCAGATAACTGAATATTCTCTCATAAATAACTCATGCATGTCAGTTCATAGAAAGACCCAGTTGAGATTAAAGGAAGGGACAATGTACTATCAGTTGGAGGAATTTTCCTATATAGGAAACTCATCCATGCAGAAGGAATTATCTCCTTTAGGATTGCATAGTTATTTCAGAGGTTAGTGTTTGTTACCGGGAATAGTGTCCACTCAGATGCTGCTATTCCCACTAAGATTAGTAGCTATCTTAGAAACAAACAAGTAAAGTCTACTTTCATTTTCCTTTATGAAAATAGACAAGAGGGGAACCAAGGAGACCAACCTTAGTCTTGCACTTGATTTCCTCTCCTTCCTGATAGAGCTTTGTTGCTTCTTCTTCATCTGCCCAGCTTCAAAGAGCACTTGTGGAATCACAGCAACATACTATTATCGAAGAACAAAGATATATATTCATAAATAACATAGGACCAGATATGTGTTAACCATACAAATGCATATATAAACAAGTATACAAGAATATGGAGGAAAACTTGAATAGCTTTATTAAGATGAAAAGTAGCAAGAGGATTACAACCATAT
>APFE030318772.1:0-16261 GCA_000404065.3 Pinus taeda | reverse complement strand
TTTATGGACTCCTCTAAAGGAGTTTGAGAAGGGTTTGAAGGAGCACAACTTTGAAATAAAAGCTAGTGAAAGTAAAGTTATTTTTTACATGTTGTCTAAAATTTTCTGTCAAAGTTGAGATGAGAGGATAGGAAAAATCTGTACTTACTATTAGAACATCAAAGTTGAAGGTGAAGCTGAAAAATTTGTGAGACTTATTTTTACTGAAATGGAAGTTAGTGTCTTACCAATATTATACATTGATTTCCTGAAATGAAATGAGTTTGAAAAGGGTTTGAAGGCATACCCATGCTTGACAATAATAATAAACAAATTTTCTCACTAACAAATTGTAATATCATCAATATTGTAAGTCCATAAAACAAATTTGTTCGTACAAGGGAGCCTTCTCTTTATACATCATTGTAGAAATAATTTTATGCAAATACCTATTATTATATCAAGACGTCAAGTACAGAAAACTAATTTATTTTTTTCTCAAATATTCCATAACCCTAAAATATTAAAATATACTATGCTATAAAACTGGAAAAAAATCATTAAAACATTTTTTAAAATCATTAAAATATATTTTAAGCAACTATGAAATCAAATCATTACTAAATATCTCATCCTATAAAAAATAAAAAATAATTCTAAACATAAAACAAGACACATCCTTTCAACTTTCATGAACAAACTAAATAGAAATATTTATTTTTTCACATTATCTATAATTTATAATTTATAATTATAAATTTTCATGGTTAATAAATAAAAATTATGTATATCATCCATCAATTATAAATTTTCAATATTAATATAATATAAAAATAAACCATTCTCAATCTTATTTTAAATTTCCAAATATATATTGTAATAATCCTCATCATCTTTTTCCGTGGCCAATATTGCAAGTTGTGGATTCAAATACAGTGGCATATTCAGAAGATAAATACAATTATCTTTCCATGGAAGCGCACATTTATAACGAATTCATAACACAAAGTTTTGTTTACTGTTACAATATAAAAATATATATATATATAAACCATACACAAAAACCTCTGTAAAAAAAAAAATTATGATCTCCATATAATCATACATATATATATAAAATAAGATGGTGCATTAAAGAATGACAGTTCAAAGAGTACAACTAAATTTTGAAGATGATAGCATAGTGGAAATGAATTTACAGAAAATGGGTTTGAAAATACAGTTAAAAATTTATTGAAAAAATAAATAAATTCTGGGCTCGAAAATCTTGTACCTGTAAATTATATGCACACAACCTTCAATGAGTTGCAGTAATTGTTCTTTTCTGCAAACAAAATCAACTCTGCATCTACACGGTTCAACTTAGAAGCAGTGGGAGCGCTACACTCAATACAAAACGGGCGCCGGCATTTCTGACATTTTGTTGCTGTTAGAGATGTAATGAGAAGGAAGGAACTTGTGGGAACCTAGCAGTGAGGATAGGGCAGTATACTTTTCTCTGAATCTGTAAATTTCCCCTCTTCTATCTTTCTTCTTATATATGAAGATTTATAGTGAATTTATTACCGAAAGTATTATTTATTGTCAACCTATTATTTAGTGAACTTATAATTGAACTTATTATTTATTGTGCATCTATTATTTGTTTAATAAAAAAATAAGCATACTATACTAATTAGATAACTATTAGCTTCATGGGGAAGGAGAGTTGGTAATCATACTGGGGTGAAGTTCTTTAGAAAGACAGGCTAGGTACTGAAGGTCACTAGCTCAATTCCCATGGACTAACCCTACCCTCTTGAGAGGGGCAGGCCTGCAACTCCTAGTCTTTATAGACTTAGCAGTCAGAATTTGCAAGTCAGGAGGCTCCCCTGTTGCCCATTCCACTTTAAAAAAAAATTAACTATTGAAAATTTTTTGTGAAATTTCCATTGAAAAGAAACACCATAAAAGTGATAATTATCTTATGAAACCAATTATGTGAAAACCTTACAAGAATATGAAGGAGTATAAGATTTTTCTTAAACAAATGAGAGTAGAAGGAAAAATATGTAGGTTATTAAGTATTGTGCAGTATGTTGGGGAGTATGAGACACTCTAGTTTTCTGTGGTTTCTGACAAAATGTTTTTCTCCTTTGCTTTTTTGTCTCTCTACTCCTCTTGGTGATTTCTTTTCTATGAAATAATGAATCGTTATAATAGGAGATATTCATTATTCCTTTTTTTTTGGAAAAACTATTCATCTTTGCATGCCTCTTTTACATTTTGTGCTTCAATGGAGGAGAGCAATGCCAAATAGCTTGAGGCTTCTGCAATTGTTCTTCTTGTTTGAACAACTCCCTCCTTTTGCCCCAAAATTTGTGATTATGGATGATTCTTTTGAACATATCTCGAACTAGTCTTTTCTTCTATCCTTATTTGTCCCTCTCGCTCCTCATGGGTTTCTTCTTCATGGGTCTCTTCTTCATCATCTCTCTGATTTGGAGAGTTGTCGATATTTTCATGATATAATTGCCTAGGGATGTATCCTTTTTCATCAACCACTACATCAATGTTGTCAACAATTCTTCCAAGTATTTTATTATAACACTTATACACTTTGTTGTAGGGATAATAACCAAGGAGAATACCTTCATCTCCTCTAGGTTGAAGTTTACCAAGATGTTCATCAGTATTATTAATATAGCATTTGCTCCCAAAAATTTTGAAATTCTTTACGAAAGGAGTCTCACCATACCAGACCTCATGCAGAGTTTGAGTGTTGTTCACTCGGACATTTGTTTTGTTGAGAATAACAACCGGAGCATATGCAGCATCACCCTAGAAGATTGTGGGAGTTCGAGACTCATCAATCATAGCTCGAGTCATTTGTTGGATTGTTCTGTTCATCGTTTCCACCACTCCATTTTGCTGAGGAGTCCTAGCTGTAGAGAATTCCCTTCTTATTCCATGTTCTTCACAGAAATCGAAAAATTCATTTGAGTTAAACTTCCCACCTCTGTCGGACGTGAGGAACTTAATTTTGTAATTTGATTCATTTTCAACCAAGGCTTTGAAAGATTGGAATTTTTCGAATGCTTTGTCCTTGTGCTTCATAAGTCCTAACCAAACCATCTTAGAGAAATCGTAAATGAATAATATAAAGTATTCTTCTCCTCGAGGAGACCTCGTCCTAAATGGACCACATACATCTGTATGGACTAGCTCAAGAGGCCTACTGGCTCATCCTTCCTTCTCAAGGAAGTTAGTTCTGGGTTGCTTTCCAAACTGACATGATTTGCATATGGTGTTGTCTGGAATTTTGATATTTGGAAGACCACGAACAGCGTGGTATTTGCATGCTTTCCTTGTTTGTGAAAATCTTAGATGCCCCAACCTCCGGCGCCATAACCAGTGTTCATCATTCTTGCGCAAATAACATTGTTTTTCTCCTTCTTCAAATATATATAGATTATTTGAAGTTCTTCTGCCTTTGATTACTATTCTTCCTGTATCAATATCATGAACACTACACCCATCTCATCGGAATATTACCTCAGTTCCATTATCGCACATCTGACTGACACTCAATAGATTATGCTTCAAGCCATCAACATACAAAACATTTCAAGCTTTGACCTTTTCTTTCAACTGAGCAATGCCTTTTCCTTTTATGGCTGCAGGTGTATCATTTCCAAAAGAAACTTTCTTTCCCTTTTCTAAAGCAGTATATGATTCAAGTTTTTCTTTATCACCTGTCATATGCTTCGAACATCTGGTCTCGATATACCATTGATTTTCCTGTCCTTCTGCAGATACAGCTATCCCACATCTTTCTGGTTGTGGTTCCTTCATTCTCCATGCTTTGGCACTTGAGGTTTGTTCCTTCTGATTTCTCTTCCAAAACCTACTCTTGCATTCAAAATCTTCATGACCAAAATTATTACAAATGGAACATTCAATTTCATTTTCAAGGGCAGAAATGTTGTTATAGGTCCTCTTCGTGATTGAAGGCATACTTCTTTGTTTTTGAGCTTCTCTAGTCATGATTGTCTTATAAGCAACACATTGAGATGCTTTGTGACCAAAGTTATGGCAAGAGAGACATTGGCCATTGAAGAAATTCCTGGGATTATCATCCAACCGATTGTAGTTTCTACTGACATCCATTCTTGAAGAAAATTGGGAAGATTTTACATGTGGCTGGTTGTAGTTTCTATTTGTCCTTAAGGTAGCATGCCCCCAATTTTCTTGATAGTCTTTTTTTGTTCTTGAGTAAGACTGTCCTTGATTTACCTCATGATTTCTATTAGGCCTTTGCTCACTCCTTCTTGCAGCATCAAGATAACTTTTGGAGGTGTAAGCTTGGTATGCTTCTCCATTATACCCCAGACATGTCTTGATTAGAGGGGAAAACTGCACAACGATAATCTCATCCAGAGTTTGAGATCCTTTAACAAATTTGAGATTAAGGGCCTTTGTTTTCTCAATTTCTTTTCTAAGGCCAACAATTTCACATTCTAACATCTCAAGATATTTTTCCTTTTCATCAAGTTGACATTGGAGAGTATCAATGATCACATTCCTTTCTTCTAAACATGTTTTGAGTCTAGAAATCTCTTCATCAAAGCCATCTACATCTATAGCATCCATGTAATCATCATAATCAAAGGCCATTAAAATTTTATAGTGATTACCTCGTTCATCTTCGTCGCTATTTGAGAGTCCATCACTATCTTCATGAGTGTAATAGCTTTTCTTATTTGCATTTTGTTTCTTATTCCATCTAACAGGTTCCTTACCCTTGTCAATCTTATCCTTATGAGGACATTTGGCAGCATAGTGACCTACTCATCCACAAGAAAAACATTTGAAAGGTAACTTACCTCTGAATCTTCGAGTACCCCGTTGAAGATTTTTGAAAAAGATTGATTCTTCTTCTTCTTCTGAAACGTGTCCTGACTCATAGTACTCTCCTTTGCCTGAAGCCTTGAAGGCAGCTACTCTCCTGTGTGACGGACCTCCTTTCCTCATTTCATAAGCGGTTAGAATTCCGTGCAGCTGCGACATTTTAAGGTTTTGTAGATTCTCCTTTTCTTCTATAGCAGCAACTTTAGATTCAAATCTGGAGGACAAAGACCTTAGAACTTTTTCAACCACAACAACCTCTTTTATTTCTTCACCCAAGTTTTTCATACAATTAACAATCTCATCTACACGAAGAAAATAATTAGCCACACTTTCATCATTATACATCTTGAGATTTTCATACTGAATCCTGAGGGTTTGAAGTTTTGCTCGTTTTACCTGATCATCTACTTCATAGCTCAAAACAATCTTGTCCCATATTTCCTTTGTGGATTTAAACTGCATAACCTTCATGAATTCTCATTGAGATAGACATCCTAGAAGAGTATTAACCGCCTTTGCATTTGTTTCATATTTCTTCTTCTCAGCCGGATCTGTAGGAGTTGTTGATGGAAAAGTATGCCCTGTATCTATGATATCCCAAACTTCAGTACCAAGAGATTGAAGATAGGCAGTAACTCTTACCTTCCAGTATATGAAGTTTGTCCCATCAAAAATCAGTGGCCTGATTAATGCTTCCCTCTCGTAGTTTCTCATGATGAAATATCTTCCTTCAAGCGATCAAGCTTCCTCTAAAGGACCTGCTCTGATACCAATTGTTGGAAATAATACTGAGAGGGGGAGTGAATCAGTATTATCACATTAATAAAACTTTTCATTTCCATATTCAGATTCATATATGCTACTTCCACAAATTCTTATGATTCAGTTAGTTGATCCTTAATGAGTGCATTAGAACAGTATCAACCATATTAACAGTAAACAGGTGCAGTAAAATAGAACAGATCATCACACATAAGCCACACACATGAACACCATGATATAAGGTGGAAACCCAATGTGGGTGAAAACCACCTGCTGCTATATGTCTCTATCTTATTTCAATTAGCAACTTATTTTTACAATTTTACTAGTGCAGTCCTTTACGAGTACGCAGGCTGCAACTTGCAGAGAGCTACAACCCTCTCTCGTTTTCCAGACTCTCCTAGAAGGGAGCTACAACCCCCTTAGCTCTTTCACTAGCCAAGATACTAGTACGTAGGTGCTGGCCTACAGAAGGCTACAACCTTCTCTTTCTTCGAGGGACCACATTTCATAAATTTTTCAGACTAGATCCATGAACGTCAATCAATCATCAAGAATTTCTACATCAAACAATCTCCTTTTCACCAATTAGCATTGAATCTAGTAGACACTTCTCTGACAGCTATATCCAAATCACAGTAAATCTAACCACACACCAAATCTAAACCCAGAACAAAAAATACTATCATTCAAGCTTAAAGAATAAGACCCATCAATAGAACTTATCCTTCTCCTTGTGCTCAGGCTCCTTTATTCAGATCCAGATCTTCACCATAACCCAATCACAATATTCCAGATCTAGCACTTTATCAAATATTCAATAACAATTTAGATGATGCTTTGCCAAATGATATCCTTCCCCTTTTATAGTGTTAGGCCTTTCACAATACCATGTTCCAAAATTATAATAACACAATACCATGAACCCAATACTTGGGATCAACACTTTTGGATGCAAGACCACGGACCAAAACCATAGGATCAAAAAACTGTCGAACCAATACCATGAACCAACCATTACAGTGCGTGAACTTTTCTCCACATTAAATAAAATTTTTCTCCACATAAAGGTGCATGAAAGTTTCTCCACATGAAATAAACTTTTTCTCCACATAAAAGTGCATGAACTTTTTTCTTTTTTACATGAAATAAACTTTTCTCCGCATAAAAGTGCATGAAATTTTTCTCCACATGAAATAAACTTTTCTCTGCATAAAAGTGCGTGAACTTTTCTCCACATGAAATAAACTTTTGTTCGCATAAAATTGCATGAACTTTTTACATGAAATAATCTTTTCTCCACATAAAATTGCGTGAACTTTTCTCTACATGAAATAAACTTTTATCTTCATGAAAGTGCGTGAACTCTGCTGCACTATAATTTATCATCTGAGATGAGTGGGTTGCCGTCAAGTACAACATATGTATCATAATGCCAACATGAGACTGTGCAGAGGTCAAAGTAGCCCCTTGGAGCCCTAGATCGGGAAAAGGAGATGATTTTCGATGCATGATTAGTGCCTAGCTCGGAAAACAGGGCCAAAATGGGAAAGCCCGAGCACTCGGTCACATGGGGAAACCAGAGGACTACGAGCGGGAAAAGGTAAAAGTGCTAAAGTATGAAGGCGGGACCCACACACTGGAAACTGGTGGTTTTGATCGTGGCACCCACTAACGGTAAGAGGTTTTGGATAGGAGCGGAGCAATTCCCTGCACAGATCGATGCGTGGTGGCGGAGGTGAGAGAAAACCGTCGTTGATCACTTGCTGTCGGTCGAGAAAGTCATCCACGCTCTATGTGTGTATGACGTCGGATCTTGAGGAGCCCAGATCCGATGGCTGAGATTGCACCCGATGGAAAGAAGCGGAATCAGTATGGAATTAAGCTACGTTCTAAAGGGATTTGGAGTCTGTTTGACCACCATGGTGGAGGAAGAATGCATCCACAATGTAACTGAAGAAACGAACTCATGAAGCATGCTGGCACCAGTTAGACGGTGACACGTGGCCACTCCCTAGGCGTTCATGATGAAGCCGAAAAGGGAACTCCAAGCACAGCTACGGAAGGAGAATCGATGTAGGTGGGAGAGGAACCAAACAAGCATAGGGATGGAATGGCTAAAGCCATGAACAGTTCAATCGAATAGTAGAGGAGTTGATTGGGAACCTGAATTGAGAGGAGTCCAAGCGACCAAGAGAGACAATGAATAGTGAACTCGGAGAGGAGGACTGAACACAGAGAATAGTAAAGCCAAGCAGAGGAGACAGAGGGTCGATCTGGCCATAGGCGTCATCGAGCACCGGAGAGCTTGAAGATTCAAGCCTTCCCATAGAGGAATCTGTCCAAATTGAGCATCACTTTTGACTCTTTCCACTGTAGACCAAGGGTCACAGAGCTCGTAGGAAGAAAAAGAGTCTGTGAACTCCGAGTGGCTTGGGGAATCCAAGAACCAACCTGCCAAGCAAAATTTGATTCAGGAGAACTCATATTGAGTCCCTGTGTTGTAATTTCTCTGCTGAAAGACACAATAAAACAAGGCCACCACTAAAGCTGGATCCGAGATGTAACCTCGAGAATAGGGTGAACTCCTTATTAAAAATTGTTTGTGTCTTTACGTTGCTTACTGTATTTCTCTACTGCCTTTCCATTTAAATGTTTGTGTATTGGCAATCTCATCGATTTATTGCTTAAATAACATAGAACACACACCAGCACATGAGTCTTTAATACCTTTTGTTTAATAAATCTTCAACTGAGGTCACTCATAGGGTGATTATCAGATCACTTCAGCTAAGTAGCTTAATGGATATTTATCTCCAAGTGCATTAAGCTCATCTAGATTTGGACCTTGAAGTCTTATCATGAAATAATTATCCATTCCCATTCACCAATGGGATTTGGCAAGAATCTCATCTCTTAGTGTCTCACTTTTCGAAGTGATTAATTATTTTATTTATTTCATAATAGATTGTTAACATTTCTTGTTACACATCAGACCTAGTTTTTCTTAGCTTAGGTTAGAAAATTTTTACATATAGGGGATGATTGTTACATACGCCACCCCTTAAGTTTACATTGTCCTTAGTGTATTCGTAGATTTTACAATATTATTTCCTCGTTCACAAGTAGTTGTCAAAAAATTTACAGGCTCCCATGGTATTTCCATCTCATGTAGACCTTTCAATATATATATTGATTACAAATGAGCTTTACCTGCACATGTCCTTCCACCATTACTTGTGACATTTGTTTCAATCAATTTTTGATAGATTTTAGATGCAGAAACTCAACGTTGTTTACCATAGTAAATATCATAACTTGATATATAGTATTACTATTTGAGTAATGACGAGTTATGTTTCCTTCCATTTAAATATGCTTCCTCATGTTCATTATATTGGAAGAAATGCATGTTGTTCCCATGCATTCTTCTAATTCCATTGTATTCTCGCCAAACACTTGCTTCATGCAATTCCCCTACATTAGTCACAACAAGTTAAACTAACACATTTGAATAATCAACATGTATAAAATATCATATCAGGTTAGCTCAACATAACCATCAAAATCATATATACCACTCAATTATAGATCACGTGTAATACACATAGATCAGACTCATAATCACATGTATACAAAACTAGAATAAAACACTAATACTTATCCTTGAATCACTTCTTAGCTTCTTTCTTCTATACACACTCTGGATTGGTTGCCTGACCTAGCGATCCCCAATGCTTTCTCTTCAACAATGTATACCTACACATAGTGTGTAGTGCACACATACAACTATATATGTCATGTATCATCATGCACTATATGCATCCATATCAGTATCATATGTATTTCTTGTACATAGTAGTACTTATACCACTTGTACATCATACCAATTTCCATAGCCTCACCTGCATGACATACACTTCGTCCGCGTAGGTTAGTTTTATGCCAAAAAAATTCCTTCCATTACTCATATTACTTTCGTGCAACTCCACTCACCCATGTTTGATTTATCGATTGGAGAATAAGGAATTCATGAACCTGTTCAGATTATGTAGCTAGAGCATAATTGATTTTTTTATTTTATGTCAAAGTATTCAAATTCTTTTCGTTTGCTAATCCTTTTTATGTATCCTGTGGTTGCACGAAATTTTAAGCAATTGATAACATAGATGAAAAAGATAATTTCACAAAACCAATAACCTTGAGTTTTTGGATTGAATATGTCCCATAGGCAAGGCTTTTATAATAGAGGAATATGACCCCCGATTAATCATAATGAATACTATTGACTATGATAGTTAGTCTACTATGGATTTCATTGTTATAGTTGAAGTTTAATAACGCCCTTAACTTTGTCTTTAACCAAAAACATATGTGTTTATACTCAAAATGTACTACACTCTTAAACTAATCATGTCATATGATTGATTGTTATTCTTTATACACTTCTTCCAACACCTTGTTGGCGATGGATTGTTCGTGTGTGTCCAAACCTAATTTCACAATTAGTATGTAATTACATAAATTTCTCATACATGAGTTGTGAAAGTTGCAATGTTTTCAATTCCACACCCTCTAAGTTCCTAGGCCCTATGTGTACCAGGGTGTGATCCTAAGGTATTTACATCATTAAATCACCTTTGGAAATAAAAAAATAAAACTCTTTTATCCATTATCAACAATTGCTATGTTTTCCTCTTCAAACCAGATAGCATTATTAATGCTATCTGTTAGGTAAACTTCCTAATATTTCTTGGTAGGTGTAACAACCCCGAAATAAAAACATTTAATTTATTAGATTAATCATGTGATTTATAATCAACACGCAATTGATCAACTAATTAACATTAAATTTCAAAAATATATGAGTAGAGACAACTTACCTGTGGTGATGATGTTTCTCACTTATGATTTTAGGGTTGAACGCTAGTTGAATTCTGCGAAATGCAACAAAGTCTTGGGGAAGACTCTCCAGCCAACCGTAGGCTCAGTTGCACAAAATCTTGCTATAACTAGCCACCCCAAGCCCTCAATCAACGTACTACTACCAGGCAATCCTTTGACTCACAACATTATTCTCCCAAGAGAATGGATGATAGAATCATGGAATGATGGAATGCCTCTCATCTTCCTCACCATCTATTAAATAGAGCAAACATTGGAAGGGAAACCACATGCACACACTCCATGTGTCAACATGCAACTTTACTACTTTCTTGTTTTATTTCTTTTGTTTTTACTTTTTGATAGCTTTACTGCTTTCTTGCTTTATTTCTATTTATATTTATTTAGAGCTTTAGTATTGTTATTTATTATTTTATTATTATTTATTCCAAATGGTATGATTGTGAATTGATTGATTAGATTTATAGATCCCAATATCTTTGTGCACATCGCCTCGATTACTAGTACTACTTAGTCATTATCTTCGTATTTTTAACGACCAACTGTTGTGTGGATTTGTTATGCTCTTTCTTCCTTGTCTAGAACATTTTATATGTTACCTTTTATTTGAAGTGTGTATTATTTTAATACCAGCATAAGATCCTTTGATTTTAATAGGCTATATTAATGCGAAAACTTCTAGTTTACCATAGATTGATTTATTAATTCAAACCAGTCATGTTCCTAGTCTAGTGTACCATCCTCATTATTCATTTGATTGTTATGAATTGTTCTCTTTTTACAGATCATTGTAATCTTTTCCCTTCCCACAAGAAGTACATTTGCAAGATCTAACATCCTTCTACTAAAATCATATTTATCTTGTTTCATATTAGAAAGATCCCTATTTATGGGTTGTTATTAACATAAATCCATTTATATTTGGATTGATATGAACATACATGACCCATTGAAATTGAGTAAACTATTAAGAATGTGCTCTTATTTTAACATTTTCTTTCTACTATTAACTAAGAAGCACTAGGAGTTGCTTCCATGATGTATTTTTCCTTTTTGGGTGTGAGTCACATTGACCTACTTATGAAGGTAATAAAGTGGTTCATGTATGATGTCTTCATGCATAGAGTATGTTGTATCGAATGTGCACATACTGCTTACAATTCTGACCCTAGTTTGGTATAACATTGAAAATATAATTTGTGCTTCTTATTTATTTTAGTTACAATTACTGTTTTAATCAATCACACATTTAGGTCCAAACTATGCATGTCCAATGAAATATAATACTGATTGTAGTAATCTGGTAAGGTTAAGTTACCAAAATATGCATTTCCAATGAAGTATAATACTTACTATAGTAATCTGGTAAGTTAACATTACCTTCCATAGCATGTTATGAAACCAACTCACAAAAAGATAGAAAATATAGTTGAACGTCATAGAATTCAGACTCTTCAAGGGGGAAACCTCCTTTACATTACACAAATGAACAATTCTTGGATGATTCAAATGACAAAAACTCGTTTCTATATATGGGAGTCTAAGGAGTCACAATATAACCTGGCCGACCTAACAATAATAATATAAAGCCACAAAAATAACAATAGAGGGATTCTATGGGGCACAGTAATAACAATATGGGGACAATAGGGGCACAACAATATTAATAAGCGATACAACTACAATATTAATGGGGTAATCACTAGTATTATAGGGACCTAACATGCCCCTCTCCTTCAAAAAAGTGTTGTCCTCAACACTTTAGCAGTTCTGGATGCTCCAGTATAAAATTATCATCCTCCCATGTGGAATCTTCAGCAAACAGGTTCTTCCACTTGATGAGATACTCCGAAATTGACCAATTTCATAGCTATCGAGTTCTTGTTTCTGTGACTGATTTTGGTTCCAATATAATTTTTCCTTCCTCGTCATGTTCTGGAAATATTGTTTGAACTGGGAGCTTGTCACCTATAACCTTCTCTAAACATGAAACATGGAAAACTGGGTGCACTCGAGAAGCTGCAGGAAGCTCCAATTTGTATGCCATAGTACCAATCTTTTGCAACACCTTGTACAAACCATAATACTTCGGTGATAATTTACTATCATTCTTAGCTTACTTGAGGGACCTTTGTTTATATGGTTGTAGTTGTAGGAATACCCAATCACCTACATCAAAATTTATTTCACTGCGATGCTGATCTGCCTGCTGTTTCATTATATTCTATGCCAACACGAGGTTATCCTTTAAGAGTTGGAGGACTTGTTGTTGATGTTTGATTTGATGTTCCACTGCTTGAACCTTAGAATTTTCTCCTAAATATGATGTGATGGATGGTGGCTGATATCCATAAAGTTCCATAAATGGGGTCATTTTTGTTGCTATATGGAAGGAAGTCTTATACCACCATTCATCCAAAGGCAACCACTTGACCCATTGTGTCTATTTATTAGATACAAAGCAACGAAGATATCCTTCCAAACATTTGTTTACTATCTCAGTTTTCCGATGAAATTGAGGATGATAAGATGAGCTATGAGCTAACTGAGTACCAAGAAATGAAAATAATTTTGTCCAAAAATTTCCAGTGAAAATGGGGTCTCTGTCACTTACAATAATCTTTGGGTTTCCATGTAGCTTTTGAATTGTTTCCATAAATGTAGTAGAAACTGTACTGGCTTTAAATGGATGTGATAATGCACAAAAGTGTGCATACTTGGTAAGTCTATCAACTACCACCATGATGACACTCTTTTCCTCAGACTTGGGTAAACCTGTGATAAAATCCATTGGAACTTCCTCCCAACATTGGCTTGGAATGGATAAAGGTTGTAATAGACCCAGGGTATTAATTGTTTCAACTTTATTTTGTTGGAAAACCAAACATTTCGCCAAAAACTTTTGAATATCCGATTTATGGCCATCCCTAAAAAATTTCTTCTTAACCCTATGGTAAGTTTTTAAAAATCCTGGGTGTCGTCCTAAGGGAGAAGTGTGCAATTCCATAAGAATATTTTGTTTGAGTTGGGAATTCTTACAGAGGTATAAGCAATCTTTGTACAATAACGAATCATTTTGCCAGCTAAATTTATCAAATGTACTAGAATCCTATTGTAAATTTCTAATAAGTGCCCACACTTCTTCATCATTCTTCGATTCCTCCCTTGCTTCATTTATTCAATTTGGTTGGATAATAGAAATGGCGCACTACGATGCTTCCACATCCTCATCTTTTCTTGAGAGTGAATCTGCCACCACATTTTACTTCCCTTTTTTTTAGATGATTTAAAAGTCATAATCCAACATCTTTGTGACCCACTTTTTTGTTCTTCAAAGGATAATCTTTGTTCTAAAAAATATTTAAGGCTATCACAATCCGTTTTTACCTTGAAGTGTCTTCCCATTAGTTAGGGTCACCATTTCTTTAGTGCATGTAGTATTGCCAATATTTCCTTCTCATAAATAGCTTTGTGTAAAAACTTTTGCTTGATTGGATGACTTTCAAAAGAAATGGGTCTTTCATCTTGCATTAAAACAACACGAACTTGATTTCCGGAAGCATCACATTCCACAATAAAGACTTTTGTGAAGTCTGGTGTAGCTAAGATCGATGCTTGGTACATTTCCTCTTTAAGATGTTTGAAGGCCTTTGTTGCTTCTGGAGTCCATGAAAATGCATCTTTCTTCAATAATGTTGTTAGAGGTGCCGCTATTCTCCCATAATTCATAACAAACATGTGATAATACCCTGTCAACCTAAGAAATCCTCGCATATGCTTTATGGATGTGGAGCTTTTCCTTTCCTTAATGGCTTTAATTTTACTAGGGTCTACCGTAACTCCTACATGAGATATAATATGACCCAGATATTCCACCTCTTGTACTCCAAAGAAACATTTGTATCTTTTTTCATATAATTGTCTCTCCTCCAAGAGTTGTAGCACCCTGTAAACATGTTTAACATGATCCTTCCAAGACTTGTTGTAGATTAGTATATCATCAAAAAATACTAACACAAATTTTCTAAGTGAGGGTTTGAAAATGGAATTCATAAAAGCTTGAAATGTAGAAGGTGCATTTGTAAGGCCAAAAGGCATGACCAAACATTCATAATGACTCTCATGAGTTCTAACTGTTGTTTTTGGAATGTCTTCAGTCATCATTTTGATTTGATAATACCCTGAATGAAGATGCAACTTGGTGAAGTAAATTGATCCATGCAATTCATCCAGTAATTCATCAATGACAATAATGGGAAACTTATCTTTAATAGTGATCTTGTTGAGCTCCCTATAATCTCGACACATGTGCCATGATCCATCCTTCTTGTGCACCAATACTACTAGAGTAGAGAAAAAACTTTGACTAGGTTGAATTATACCAGCCTCTACCATTTTTGCAACCATACGTTTAATTTCACTCTTTTGGGCATAGGGATATCAGTATGGCCTCATGTTTGTAGGAACACTTCTTGGAATAAAATGAATAGCATGATCATGATCACGAATAGGTGGGAGACCTTTAGGGGTCTCAAATACCTTGGAATGATTGTCCAAGCCCTTTTGGATCTCTAGAGAAATAGATGATTCCAATGTGGAAACATCCAACGAACATAATTGTGCAATTACACCTCTTTGTTCCTTTTTTAGAAGCTTTTTCATACCATTAGAGCTAATTATCTTTTCCGGTTTCCCTGCAATACCCCTTAATTCAACTTCCTCTCCTTCCATAGAAAATTTCATGAAGAGTTCTTGAAAATTAAAAGCTATTGTGCCCAAGGATTGTAGCCATTGGACTCCTAGTACAACATCAACACCTCCCATTGGAATGGAAAGCATTGGACTAGTCAATACATATTTTTCCATGGATAGCTTGATATTATGACACTTTCTAGAAAAAATTATCATTCCTCCATTTGTAACCATCACTTGACACTCTAGTGTTGGATATAGGAAGAAATTAAATTCTTTTGCTATCTTACAATGAATAAAAGTGTGGGTACTTCATGAAGCAATAAACACTATTACCTTTTTCTTCTTGATTTGTCCCTCTATCATGATGGTTTGAGGAGTGGTAACTCTAGCCAATGCATTACAAGATATGGTCAGATTCATTTCCTCTTTATCTAGGCTTTGTTCCTGGAGTATATCCTCTTCTTTTGACCTTTCTTGCTCCTTTTCTTCTTCCTCTTCATAATCTATGTAGAATAATTTCTTCTTAGCACACTTATGACCTTTAGTATATTTGCTATCACAACTGTAACAAAGCCCTTTTACTGTTTTTTCTTCCAATTGTTGTGGTGTCAACCTTATAGGTTGTGGAAGACTAGAGGCAACAACACTTCCATCTTTATAGTTGTGTTGTATGCTTCCTAGTTGCCATAATTTGGCTTTCCATTTTTCTTGCTAACCTGAATGTCTTCTCTAATGAATGAGGTTCCCAAAGGCAAACATCATGTTGGATATTATCCTTTAAAGTCCTATGAACACATCAATGCTATGCTCCTCTGGAATATTTTTTACCCTTATGTTCAATCTTTGGAACTCCTCAATGTGCTCCATTATTGAACCCTTTGGTTTGAGACTTATCAATTGGCTAGAAAAAGTGTTGCTTTTTGTATCCTCATAATGTGCTATCAATTCTTCTGTAAAAATTTCCCAAGTGATAATTTATTTACAAGAGAAAAGCCATTGATACCATGCAAACTGATTTGGTTCCAAATAT
>APFE030318767.1:0-10252 GCA_000404065.3 Pinus taeda | reverse complement strand
TTTTTTGTAGATGATTTCAAAGTCATAACCTAACATGTTTGTGACCCATTTTTGCTGCTCTTCTGAAGATAAGCTTTGTTCTAAAAAGTATTTAAGACTATCATGATCCGTTTTCACCTTGAAATGTCTTCCCATTGGTTAAGGTTACCATTTATTAAGTGCATTTAGTATTGCCAACATTTCCTTCTCATAAATAGCTTTGTGTAAATACATTCCTTTGATTAGATGAATTTTGAAAGCAATGGGTCTTCCTTCTTGCATTAAACAACACTAATTCCTTTTCCTAAGGCATCACATTTGACAATAAAGGTTTTTGTTAAATCTGGGATAGCTAAGACCAGTGCTTGGCACATTGCCTCTTTAAGATGTTCAAAGGTCTTCATTGTTTCTGGAGTCCACGAAAATGCATCTTGCTTTAGTAATTTTGTTAGTGGTGCTAATATTCTCCCATAATTCTTAACAAAATTGCGATAATACCTCGTCAACCCGAGAAATTCTCACAAATGTTTTATGGATGTGGGGATTTTCCATTCCTTAATGGCTTTAATTATGCTAGGGTCTACCTTAACACCTTCATGATATACAGTATGACCTAGATATTCCACCTCTTGTACTCCAAATAAACTTTCTGAGGCTTTTGCATATAATTTTTTCTCCTCCAATAGTTTGAGCACCCTGTCAATATGTTGAACATGATCCTTCCAAGAGTTACTGTAGATTAGTATATCATCAAAAAATACTAACACAAATTTTCTAAGGGAGGGTTTGAAAATGGATCTCGTCAAACCTTGAAATGTAGAAGGTGCATTGGTAAGGCCAAAAGGCATCAATAAAAAATTCATAATGATCCTCATGAGTTCTAAATGTTGTTTTCCAAATTTCTTCAGTCTTCATTTTGATTTGATGATATCGTGAACGAAGACCTAACTTGGTGAAGTAAATTTCTCCATGTAATTCATCCAATAATTCATCAATAGCAGGAATAGAAAATTTATCTTTAATAGTGAGCTTGTTGAGCTCCCTATAATTCAGACACATGCTCCATGATCCATCCTTCTTGTGCACCAATACTACTGGAGAAAAGAAAGAACTTTAACTAGGTTGAATTATACTAGCCTCTAGCATTTCTACAACCATACGTTCAATTTCACTCTTTTGGGCATATGAATATCTGTAAGGTATGATGTTTGGAGGCACACTTCCTGGAATCAAATGAATAGCATGATCATGATCATGAATAGGTGGGATGACTTTGGGAGTGTCAAATATCTTGGAATGATTGTCCAAAACATTTTGGAGATATGGAGAAATAGATGATTTCGATGTGGGAACCTCTGGTGAACATAATTGTGAAATTAAGCCCTGTTTTTCTTTCTTTAGAAGTTTTGTAATGATGTTAGAGCTTATTATCTTTCCCGGTTGCCCTATGATACCCCTTAATTAAAATTCCTTACCTTCCCAAAAAAAATTCAGAAATTTTCTTAAAAATTAAAAGCTATCGTACCCAAAGATTGTAGCCATTGGACTCCTAGTACAACATCAACACCACCCATTGGAATGGAAAGCATTGAAATATTCAACACATATTCTCCCATGGATAGCTTTATATTATGGCACTTTCTAGAGCAATTTATGGTTCCTCCATTTGCAACCATCACTTGACACTCTGGTGCTGGATATAGGAAGAAATTCAATTCCTTGGCGATCTTACAATGAATAAAATCATGGGTACTATGCGGATCAATCAACATTATTACCTTTTTCTTCTTGATATGTCCTTCTATCTTGAGGGTTTGAGGAGTTCTAATTCCTACCATGGCATTACAAGATATGGTCGAATTCATTTCTTCTTTCTCTAGGTTTGGTTCTTGGTGTATATCCTCTTCTTTTAATGTTTCTTGTTCCTTTTCTTCCTCCTCTTCACAATCTATGTAAAGTAATTTATTCTTAGCACACTTATGTCCTTTAGTGTATTTGCTATCACAGATGTAACAAAGCCCCTTTTCTCTTTTTTCTTCCATTTTTTCTTTTATCAACCTTGTAGATTGTCGAAGGCTAGGGGCAACAACACTTACTTATTTATAGTTGTGAGTGGTAGGCTTCCTCGTTGCCATAGTTTTTCTTTCAATTTTTCTGGCCAACCTGAATGTCTTCTCCAATGAATCAGATTCCCAATGGTGAACCTCATGTTGGATGTTATCCTTTAAAGTCCCTATGAACACATAAATCCTATGATATCTGGAATATATTTTACCCTTATATTCAATTTTTGGAATTCTGGAATGTGCTCCACCCTTGAACCCTTTTGTTTGATATTTATCAATTTGCTAAAGAAGATGTTTCTTTTTGTATTCTCATAATGTGCTATCATTTCCTCCATAAAAGTTGACCAAGTGACAATTTGTTTATGAGAGAAAAGACATCGATACCATACAAACTGATTGGGTTCCAAATATAAAGTTGCAAGGCATACCTTTTGTGTGTTTTGCACATTATGGAGATCGAAATATTGCTCCATTTGTAGTATCCATGTTACAGGATCCTTGCCATCAAACTTCCTCATATCGAACTTTGGAACATGGTTAATCTTCAATCAAATGTTAGATTCTATGAAATCATCATTAACATTACTTTTGTTCTCATAATGAATTTCCTCTACTACCTTTTCACCATTAGGAAACATTTTGTGTAGCAACTTTACCAAACCTCCTTTCAAACCTTCCATGTCTTTCTTCAAATCTTCGATGTTTTCTTTTAGTTTTGCTTCTAAGCCATCCATATTAGCTTCCATTCCTTTCTTTAAACCATCTATCTTAGCTTCTGTTACTTTTTGTGAGAGTGAAATTTGTTGTACTTGGTCTCGTAATATTGATATATCATGTTGCATTTCTTCCTTTTCCTCACGAGTCATGGTAGAGATTTCAGGTTACTTACTAGGCGTTTCCATTTTCTTTCTTCAGGCCATCCATTAATGATAATTATGCTTTAGTGTTCCCTCTGAATCACTTCAAACTAATTTTTGAAACCAAACTTATGCAAAAAAAAAAATGCAAAAAAATGCAAAAAAAAACTACACACATTTTTTTATCTTTGTAGGAGCTCGATATTAAATCTGATGTATGTCCGTAATTTTGGATTTCCAAGGTTTGAAGTTTTGTCCTGTAGTATCCCTATGAGTCCTATTTCTAACCCCACCAGTTTGATAAATATTGGATTCTTCAAGAAATATTTTTTCCAAATCTCCCACGATGACTTGATTATAGACAAGTTCAATAAAGCGAACTTGTATGATCTTCCACGTGTCCCTTTTTTGACCATCGAACCTGAAAAAAATACACAGAAAACTAAGGTCTGTACTTTTTCTGTAACTTCTTACTAAATTTCAATCTGATGCTTAGATAAAAAGTTATGACAATTTTCCCAAGGTCACTTGTTTGGGATGTAATTCGGGAGCCTACAAAAACCGTAGCTTCCTTGGCTCATATCTCCTCAAATATAGCGGGAAAAGATCTGAAATTCGGATGCGAGGTTCATTAAAATTTTGTCTCAAATGGGTTTTAATTTCAGCTTTTGTAACATCATAGAAAAAACGTTAGTGAATATTCCACGATGACCTGTTTGGAGCAGCGAAATCCTAGAATACAAAGCTCTGCAAGGAAATGTTATGCAACCAACTCACAAAATAGAAGAAAAGATAGATCACCGACTTCAAAATAAGCCATTTTGAGGGGGTAGGCTCCATTACATTACACAAATGAATAATTATTGGACGATGCAAATGACAAGACCTCCTTTCTATATATAGGATTCTAAGGGGTCACAATATAATCAGAGCCGACATAACAATAATATTCTAAGGGCACAACAATAAAAATAGTGGGATTCTAAGGGGCACAATAATAACAATATGGGGACTAAATGGGCACAAAAATACAATAAGGGGGTTGCAATAATAACAAGAATGGGCTACACTAGTAGTATAGGGACCTAACAATGCTACTATGGTATCTAAACAATATCGTAAAGGTCTTGAAGCTAAGATCATCTCTCTAAGAGAAAATATTGAAAAATCAGATAAGCGGAATGAAGAACTACTTCAAGCATTTGAGGAAAAAGAAAGTGGGCTAAAATATGAGATTCTTAAATTAAATGAGCAAGTGGAAGAAGGAAGAAGGGTTGAAGAAGGTATGAAGAAGCAGTATCTAGAAAATTAAAAGTAATATCAAAGAATGGAGGTTGAAGTAAACGTCCTAAAAGGTAAATTAGAAGAAAACGATAAACATTTGCGATTTCAAGATAGTACTAAGATTTTGGATAATATTCTTAGTAGTCAAAGGTCTCCCTCTATCAAATTTGGCATTGGTTTTCATGAAACTATTGAAGGAGAATATTGTTCACAAGTTGAGGCAAGGAATTTAAAGGGTAACAATATGAAACCTAAAATGCTCAACAAAGAGATAAGAAGTCAACCTGATAAAAAAACAAGGAAAGTGAATCTTCAAAGAAAATCATTTAATCCTATTGTTAATCAATTCTCTCCTCTGATCAATAATTCTGAATGTTTTATATGTCATAATTATGAACATGTTGCAGCAATTGCATAAGTAGAATGTTTCAACCACAAGCAAATAACTGCTTCACAAAAAGATCATCAACTTCGAGGTACTCAGGATTCTTTAAAGGATATTGTTTTTCTTGCAATATATATGGTCACAAAGCTATTGATTGCAATAGAAGGAATATGAAATAGAAATATTATGATTCCTTTGCTCACATAAGATGTTATTCTTATAAAAATTATGAGCATGTATCAAGAGAATGCAGGAACAAATCTATGGATAAGAATATTTATGTCATAAGACCTTAAAAAGACAGATCAACCAACATTTTTCATAATAAGCCAAAAGAAGAAGAACATATAATGTGTGGTCTTCCTCTCTACTCATTTGAAGAAAAAGATGAATGGTACATAGACAACGGATGCTCTCGTCACATGCTTGGAGATAAGAGTAAGATGGAGTTTCTCAAGAAAAACTAATATGGTAATGTTATTTTGGGAAATAATGCTCCAACAAAATTTTTGGGAAAAGGTAGAGCCATAATTAATAAACATAGAGGAGAAACTGATACTTTATTAGTTCAAGGGCTAAAGCAAAATATTCTAAGTGTAGGTCAAATTGAAGATAAAGGAAATATAATTGTGTTTACATCAACCAAGTGCGAGGTTATGGATGAAGAAACTAGAAAAGTCATAGCAAGAGGATATAGAAACCCAAAAAACTATATGTGCTTGAAGAACTAAATTATCATAGATATGAGGAGGATTGTAGTCCATTATTCTTAAACGAATACTTCTCACAGTGACTACAGAAGTGATGTGAGGTACCTGACCTCATAAGAATAGAATATGATTATCAGGGCCTTAGGATTAGTGATGTGTAATCTCAGGGGAGCCAAAGTTGTGAAGTTTTAGTATTCTACTTTCTGTAGGTGGATCCTTTGAAGAAAAATTGCATATATACGTGAGTTCTAATCTGAACAATCATGTATGTTTTGCTATGATGAAAAGTGGGACAGACTAAGGAAAGGGCTCTAATATGCTTAAGATAGTTATTAATCAACTTTCTCGTTCTGACTTTGGTTGGTTACAGTTAGTCGATGCTACCTAGAAATGGTATTGGATTATAATGGTTTATTAGTTGATGCAATATGACATGGATTTATTGATTGATGAAGTTTCTTTGATGACCTTACTGATGGATGACTTGATGTGATCAAACCTGAAAGTAAACAGTGGGCACAGGTTCAGGGGGAGCATTGGCTATGCTTCTAATAATGAATTGTTGGAATTATGTTTTATTTAAAACTCCTTGGTACACAATGATGCTTATCAATGGTGATGTTGCTTATGTTATTGAAGTTCTTGAATGATGATGCATGAGTTGCTAATTATGGGTGATGCTCATCAAATGTAGGATGATCGATAACTGTCTACTGATAATACATTTATGATATGTTGGGGATTGTTGTGGAATGAACATGTTGACCTTGTTATGATTATTTGATGATGATAGAATATTATTTTGATGATGCATATGGTACATATGTTATGTTGCTTATATGTTGATCTTCATAAGTTCAAGGAGATAAATACAGCTTGATTATACAACCTCATTTTTTATTATGATAAGTGTGACTCATTACTTTTATATTGTTGTCATTATGCCTTCAAATATACATAAGTTGCACATGGTGCAGCTATGGATGATGATTACTACAGTGATTAGATCTCACATATGTTGCGTAAGGTATATTTTTTGAGAATTTTTGCTCTTAATGGTATGAAGGAGATGGGTTACTAACAAAGTTTGATAAATGATGGTGAACTCATGGTTTGTTATTGATGACTTTTCTCATTGATGAGAAGCTATATACATACTACTATCTCTATGTCATGGGATATCATTGATGGGTGAATTACAGATAAGGATCTTATGGATGATTACTTAAGTAGAAATATTGATGAAGTGATGTTGGTGTGATAGCTTTTCTTGCATGAAGAAAATGGGCCAAGAGAATGATGTTACTGCGGGTTTCATGAAGACATCTGCTAAATGATACTTGGAGACATGGAATATTCTTGGTTGATGCATGAAAAGCTATTCTTTGATGAAAATGGATTGAGTATTTTCCTACTAAGAGAAAGAACACGTTGGCCTTGATGAGGTCAAGGGTATGAGTTTATAGCAGATCTCTATGGAAAATATTATGCTACATACTTGGTCATAGGTTGATGATATTAAAGCTACATTGTCTTATCTTGCAAATTGAAGATGAAAATGTGCATGTTGTTGTTCATGTTGTTGCTAACAATTGCTTAAGATGTAGATCCTATATGTTGTATGATATTTGTTGATGACTATCATGGTCTCTTTGAGGTCTCTTTGGTCATGGTTATAAATGTCATATATGTCTCTTTATGTAAAGGTCATGTAAAGATTTATGATGTAATAATTGTGAAATTCAGTCATGTATGGATTATTGTGGCCAAGTCATGTAATGTTAGGATTTATGACACATAGGAAATAGTTAAGTATAATTTGGTCTAGTGTAGAGTTAGGTAAAGTGTGTTTCTTTACTATGTACTTTTGTAACTTACAATCCGACGATCACAATATGTAGTGATCCGACGGTTCATTCTCTCCTCGGTATTACCGACACTTGATCCGTGGCTTAACACTTGATTGGTCCATGATCTCTATTTAAAGAGCATGGAGGGTCATTTGCAGTGTAACCGTTCATGAGAGAAGCTTATGTAATGTTTCATTCTTTTATTAATAAATTACCTGAAGTGGCTACATTGGCTCAGGCCATGGAGTATTTCCCTCTTTGAGGATTTTAACTACGTCAACAATACTAGTGTATTGATCTGTGATATGTTTGTGAATGGTACCCTTTGGTGTTTTATCTGAGGAACTTACCCTGTAAATTCCTACATGGTATCAGAGCCAAGTTGAGGGCCGCATCCGTTGGTGATCCAAATCTAAAGCCGGTAGAACTGTATCCGACTGCCGTTTCCTAGATCTATTGTTTCTGACTACTTTCGAGCCAAGAGAACTGCTCTATTGTGTTAGGAGCATCTGTTCTAATGAGGAACCCCTTTCGTTTCACACGAAAAGGTTTCTGGTAGCCCTAGCTACGTCATTTTTAAGAACTGGAGGTATACAGTGTTTTTTTGCAGTTTCTAGTTATTTTCTCTTTGTTTATTTCAGTTTATTTATCTCTTTGTTTTTTATTACCAGATCTATACCTTCCATTTCTACGTATGCTCTTTGCCTCGCGATTCTGTGCGATCTGGGCAAATCAGAAATAGAAAGGAAGGTTTTTTTTCTCATGCGTATGCTCTTTTCCGCCGCGCCTTAGTGTGATCTCAGAAAATCAGAAACATTGAGGAAAATTGTTAGTTTCCGGGTAAAGCTAACTTCAAACCATAAGTTTTTTTTTTTTTGTATGTCCATTTTGGGTTTTGTGGTTTTTGTTTTGTAAAAAAAGATACTTTATAAGAATAGAGGTCTTGAGTTCAAGTCTTTTTTTTTGTTGAGTTACTTTTTCAAAAAGCACATGTAACTTATGTTTAAAGTTACTTTATGTAAAAGTGTTTTCACCCATTATAAAAAGCGAGTCACGTATAATTCTAAAGTCTTTTTATCTTTTATTTAAGTTAGAATATAGTGGGTAGCTCATAAAGTACCATTGTAAAAGTGACTTTCACTTATTTATAAAAGTGAGCCATATAATTTTTTTTTAAAGTGAGCTAATTAGATTAAGTTTGGAAAGGGGGTGGATATTTTTAAATATAACATTATCATTCATTTCCGCACATTCCCGCACTTCGTCGGCATCTTCAATAACTTTTCTTTAAAAAGCCATAACTTCTTCATCTGGAAGCAATTTTTAGAGCCGTTTTTTTAATCACCCTAATTTTTCGAGATCGTTTCATTGGAACACTTAGTTTCAACATCTATAGATTCAGTTTATGTTAAAATGGAAAGTCCATGCCAATTTATTCTTGACAACACCAACTACCTCCAATGGTGGTCCTACATTGTGGATTTACTTAGAAGTAAAGGTCTTTACAGTATATCACTAGGCCAAGAAACCAAACCGAAAGATGAAGATAAGGCATCCAAATGGGAAAATAGGAAAGATCAAGCACGTGGGTTGATAGGGATGTCTATTTCTCCTGACCGTAGATTCCATATCACAAAACTTGATACTCCTAATGAAGCAATAAAATAGATCACTAAAGTTTTGGAATTAAAAATGAACATAGAGCCCATCAACTCGAAAATGAGTTGCTTACATTGGACCCCAATAATTTTTCTTCCATTGAAGATTTTTTGTCCAAGTTCAAGACCTTAGACTTCTTTTGGAAGGTGTTAAGGTTAAGAAAGAATATGGTAACCTTATCTATTCCATTATTACTAGGTTGGGACCAGCCTACTCTGTGTTTTTTTACACCTTCCATTCTATAAGAGAAGCCTTCATTTCTCAAGGAGAAGGCTACAAGTCCCCTTCCTTTGATGCCTTTTGTGATTCATTAATAAGAGAACAAGAAAAACTCTTACACCTTGATCTTCTTAATCTTGGAAACTCTTCTAAGAAAGCCTTAGCCGCCCAGTAGCAACCAAATTCAAATAATCCTAAGAAGCCATATCCTAAAAAGAATGGTCCTAAACTAAACAAGGGGCTTAAGCAATTTCAGTCTCAAAATGAAAAATCATTTCAACAAAATCATAAGGTAAATAAAAACAAAGGGAAGAAGGCTGATAGACATTTCCACTTTTGTAATCGAGATGGCCACTTAGAATCCAAATGCTTTAAGAAGATGGAAGACTTGGAAGAAGAAGCATAACATCCATTTGGAGCAGTCTTCAACTTCAACTTCATCTTCAAGAATAACACTTTTTGCATGTGGTTGCTAAACATCTCGATCTGGATATGCACTAAATATATCTTCTTCTTCTAATTCCCATGATTGGATCATTGATTCTGGAGCTTCTTATCACATGGCCAAAAACAAAGCCATGTTTTATTCCTTAAATGATTGTAACACCAAAAATATATGTTGGTGATGATAGATCCCTTAGTGTTGTAGGGACTGGAACTGTTCATATAGACAATGGTCAATTTAATGATGTATTATGTGTTCCAACCTTATCCTGCAACCTTCTATCTATATATCAGATAACTCATTCAGGTGAAGGGAAAATCGTTGAATTTTCACCTCATGATGTTGTAATTAAGGACCTAAGAGATCCTAGACAGATTTTAAATACTGGAATTGTTGATGATTCTACAAGGTTGTATAAGTTTAACAACTTTGGGTCATGAAATATTCCCTCAGTATTTGTTGCTCATAATGATGAAGTGAGCAAACTTTGGCATCAACGATTTGGTCACTTAAACTATTTCTCCCTTCAGAATCTATGTAAAGAAAATATGGTGACAGGTCTTCCAATGGTATCTTGCAGAGATGTTGTTTGTTTCGGATGTGTACTCGAAAAACATCATTGGGATAGTTTTGAAAAAGGTGCCTCTTTGCATGTCTCAACCCCTTTATAGCTCGTGCATAGTGATTTATGTGGTCCACTTCCAGTTGTTTCATTCTCTAGCTACAAGTATTTCTTAACTTTCATTGATAATTTCTCCAGATGCACTTGGGTATACTTCTTAAAACTCAAGAGTGAAG